>JAAALK010000283.1:79558382-79600903 GCA_019279435.1 Zizania palustris | reverse complement strand
GCAAAAGTTGCTAGGCAAGATGAATTATTTGCATCGCTTTATATGTAACTTGTCTAGCAAGATTGATGCCTTTGTGCCCATACTCCGGCTAAAGAACATGGCCGAGTTCACTTGGGGGGCAAGCCAGCAAAGTGCCTTTGAGAAAATCAAGGAGTGCTTGTCATCGCCACCCGTGGTGAGAGCACCCAAAGCCGGGATTCTGTTTTGGTTGTACATCGCTGCTGAAGATAGCGAGATCGGGGACGTGCTAACCCAGGAGGCAGAAGGAAAAGAGTACATCATCACATTCTTGAGCTGCCGCCTGCTAGACACCAAGACCAGGTACGCGTTTGTGAAACGTTTATGTTTGTCACTTTACTACGCGTGTACCAAATTACGCCACTATCTTCTCCCTACTACATGTGTTGTCGTTTGCCAAACCGACATTATAAAGCACATGTTACAAAATCCGATTCTAAGTGGAAGAATCGGAAAGTGGGCTTACGCTTTGATTGAGTATGATTTGGCCTATGAACCCCTAAGAGCTATGAAAGGCCAGATTGTAGCCAACTTTATAGTTGATCACCACATAGATGTCAGTTGGCGCAACAATGTTGCTTTGATTGAGGTAATACTATGGAAACTTTACTTTGATAGTTCAGCTTGCAAGAATGGCCAAGGTATTGGAGTGGTTCTCATATCACCTAGCGGAGTGTACTTTGAAACCTTGGCTCGTTTAGAATTTCCCTCTACTAACAACCAAGCTGAATACGAGGCTTTACTATTAGGGCTTGAATTGTTAGAATCCATGGGTTTTAAACATGTTCATGCACATGGTGATTCCCTCTTAGTGGTGCAACAAGTGGCTAAGAGTGCTCAATGTTTTAGCAGCTTGCTAAACAGCTACATGGATAAGTGCCTGGACATAGTTGCTACTTTTGATGACTTCAAAATTTCTCATGTGTCAAGAGAGGTCAATTCAGTTCCAAATGATTTGGCTCAGCAAGCATCTGATTACCATATCAGGAGAGGAAAATTTTTGTACGGGAGAAGTCGATGTTTGGTCTCACTGCCGAAGCTAGTGACTTCAGACAGACGCACCCTCCAGGTCAGACCCCTCCGGCTGTCGGAGACTACCGCGCGCCGAGGTCCCTGCACCGGAGTACTCCGCCCACCGAAGGGTGCGACACGCTGGAGACCATGAGCCGAAGTCCTCGGGGCAGTGAGGGTTTCCGGGAGCCCATACCCTCTGGCAGGGGGCTTTGGCCTAATGCGCTCCACGTAGCTAGTCCAGCCAGGCTTCGGCAGGAGCAAGAAGGGCTCGGGGGACACCTCGAAATCAGTAGCTTAGACTTTTTTTAAGGGAGTGAGCTAGCGAAACCCTCAGAAGTCCATAAGGGCGATTGGAGAACTCCAATCGTCCAGTATTTGAGACACCCTAGCCAAAGGGTTGATCGGAAAGTTCGGCGACAAGTGTTTAAATTTGTGTTGCTAGATGACACAATGTATCTCTGAACCATTGACAGAGTACTGTTAAATTGTCTAGACCATGAACGATCCCAGGTGGCTACGGGAGAAGTCCATGAAGGACTTTGTGGAACTCATCAGTCGACCCAGAAAATGAGTTGGATGCTCAAAAGAGCGGGTTTCTACTGGCCGACTATGACTGAGGATTGTTTTAAATATTATAGAGGGTGTGAAGCATGTAGAAGTTTGGCAATATTCAATTAGCTCCTGCTTCATTACTTAACCCTATTGTCAAGCTGTGGTCGTTCCGAGGTTGGGGTTTAGACTTCATCGGCCAAATTCACCCTCCTTCCTCAAAAGGGCATCAGTTCATGTTGATGGCGACAGACTACTTCACCAAGTGGACCGAGGTCGTGCCTCTCAAGAACATGACTCACAACGAGGTACTTGACTTTATCTTGAAGCACATCATACATAGATTCGGCATTCCTCAAACTCTCACTACAGATCAAGGTAGCTCATTTGTTTCTAAAGAAGTGAGAGACTTTTCCAAATATTGTGGTATTAAGTTGATAAACTCTTCGCCCTATTATGCTCAGGCCAATGGTCAGGCCGAGTCCAGTAATAAAACTGTGATTAAACTCATTAAGAAGAGAATTTAAGAGTTCCCTAAAAGGTGGCATGAAGTGCTTTCCGAGGCGCTATGGGCTTGTAGAATTGCGAAGCACGGTGCTACCAAAGTTAGTCCATATGAGTGGGTATATGGACAAGAAGTCGTTCTACCTGTAGAAGTAGATCTTGGATTTTTAAGAGTTCTAAAGCAAGATGGCTTATCGGTCGACAAGTATGAAACTCTTTTGAAAGACAATATAGAAGAAGTGACCGATAAGAGGTTGAGGGATTTAGAAGCTATAGATACAGACAAAAAGGAGAGTAGCTAAAGCCTACAATAAGAAGGTTAAACCAAAAATGTTTCAAGTAGGTGACTTGGTTTGGAAGACGATTTTACCCTTAGGCACTAAGAGCCCTAAATTTGGTAAATTGTCACCTAGTTTGGAAGGTCCTTTCAAAATAGTCGAAATCGCTCCTAGCAATGCGTATGTATTAGAGTCTCTACAAGGAGAATGGTTTCGAAGAGCTTTGAATGGCAGGTACTTGAAAAAGTATTTCCCAAGTGTGTGGCAAACAACTTAAAAAGTGTTGAGAGGACGATATGAAAGGTGTCATCCTTAGCCCGTTATGATTTTAGTTCATTTAGTTTACTAAAAGGCAGGGGGCATGTGTTGATAGCAAAAAAAGACATTAATGGTTAAGATTGTCAAAATATCAATTTTGGTAATTTGGGCCGAAAATACACATGTCCTGGGTTTGGCCGAAGCCCTACAGGGCCAAAGGCCCACTAGGCTATGGGCTTCGTAACCTTCTAGCAAGTCTGTAGCCTTTGGCCCAATGGCCTTTGGAGGCCCACCCCACCGAAGCTTCGGCCCGAGGAGCAGGCTTCGGCGGGCCTGGCTAAAGGCCCACTTCGGGCAGAGATAAATTTGAGTCCGATTCTGGCTAAGTTTTATCTCTACGCTTGGTTAAGCCAAATCCTATCAGATTAGGCTTAGAGATTAGAAGTCTAGCCCCTATAAATATAGGGGTGAGGCTGATTCAGAACCCCCCAAAAACACAATCAACAAAAAGCCCTAGCTTTGAACCGTACTTTATTTTACCTTTACTTTCTACAATCTTCGTGGGTTTGCCTAGAAGCCCTCCGACGACCACTTCAGAATAGTGGTAATCCTTGTTACTTCGCTTGTGAAGTATCCGTTAATGTACGCAATAGATTGCTATCGCCTTGTTACTTCACCTATGAAGTATCTGCTAATCTGCATAACAGATTGCTACCTTCGCCCCAGTGCAACACTTAGCAGAATTTGGTCCTTAGGCCGAATTGGTACTTGATATCTATTCTGTTGCAGGTTTCCACATTCGGAGCCATTTCGCCGGAGGTGTCCAAAGCCAAGAGATTGGTTTCAAAGGCTACCAGAGCACCCCTCGGCGAGACTACTGCTTTGACTACCCGTGTCAGACCATCACGCCGTTGTCGGTTTGGCCGAGTCCCACACGCCAACACGCTTCGCAATAGGCTTCGTCAGGATAGGCTTCGCCACGCTCGTACTCTACGTCAGACGAAGTCACGCCTACACGTTGCGTCTAAGTTATTTTACTTTACTAGAGACTTTGCGCTGAACCCTGTTGTTCGGAGGTGGTTGTCGTGTCCAGATCGGTTCGATGTCCATCTTTGGCCAAATCAGTCCGAACGTCGAAGGTACCATTCGGCGGGACACTTCACATCAGGCGCCGAAGGTATCCTTCGGCGATACCCTTCGCACTATAACACTTCGAATCAGTCAGGATCCGCTCGTCTTGTTGATTTGTTCTGTTTAATACATTTCTTTCGGTTAATTGGATGATTTCTGTGTGATATGATTACCTAGCGACTCCACCCCTCTTACCACGGTTAAGGGTAGTCAGAACGCGACGTCGGTGTTGTGTTACGCTTAGGCTTGTCCCTAAGTATCCGCACACTTTTGGATCGTCGAACTGACCCAAGTGTGGGGGCACGTTTTCATGTCAACAGATGTGGCCCATTACTGTTGAAATGAATTTCTGAATAAAAATAATTGCTGAAATTGATTAAAAAATTTTGGGCTCCTAGCGAAGGTCCTAAAAATTTGTAAAAATTCTCAAAAATATATCTTGGTCTTAAGATCATAATATAATTTTCTCAGACCCTAGTTTAGAATATTTCCTTAGATTTTTATTCATTTGGACATTTTTAGCTTTATAGAAAATAAAAAATAATCCTTTTTCAAAAAAGTATAATTATAAATTTTATTTTTTTTACCTTTGAAAATTTGGGCTATTACATTTATCCAAGTAACTATTCAATAAACCATGGAAGCATTGGGCATCCTTAGCTACTTGTTGAACTACTAATAGTGAATCACCATATGCATGAACATATTTAACACCCATGGAGCTGAACAATTCAAGTTCAAGCAATAGAGCTTCATATTCGGCTTGATTATTAGTACAAGGAAATTCTAGTTGGGCCAAGGTCTCAAAACTCATACCACTAGGTGATATGAGCACAACTCCAACACCTTGGCCATTCATACAAGCCGAACCATCAAAATAAAATTTCCATGGTACTACTTCAATCAGAGTAGTGTCACCACTCCAATGGACATCTACATTGTGATCAACTATAAAATTTGCGACGATCTGGCCTTTCATAGATTTCAAGGGTTGATAAGCCAAATCATACTCAATTAAAGCAAAAGCCCACTTTTCGATTGTCCCACTTAGAATCGGCTTTTGCAACATGTAGTTTATAACATCGGTTTGACAAGTAACAATACATGTGCCAGATAAAAGATAGTAGTGGAGCTTGGTAGATGCATAATAAAGTGATAAACATACGTGCTCTAAAAACAAGAACCTCGTCTCGACATTTAACAGGCAGCGACTCAAGAATGTGATAATGTACTCCGTTCCCTCCACCTCCTAAGTCAACACGGCTCCTATTACGCTATCTTCTACAACAACGTACAACTAAAATGGAATTCCGGCCATCGACGCTCTTACCACCGGTGGTGATGACAAGCACTCCTTGATTTGATCAAAAGCACGTTGCTGACTTGCCCCCCAAGTGAATTTGACTTCGTTCTTTAGCCGAAGTATGGGGACAAAAGCATCAATCTTGCCAGATAGGTTAGACATAAAGCAACGCAAATAGTTTACCTTGCCTAGAAACTTTTGCACATATCTCTTGCATGTATGTGCTTCAAAGTTCTTAATCTTCTCAAGTATCTTAGGATCAATTTCAATACCTCTTTCATGGATCATAAATCCTAAGAACTTGCCCGCTGACATGCTAAAAGCACACTTGAGCAGATTAATTTACAAGCCATACTGACACATTCTTTCAAAAGAAACTCGCAAATCGACTAAATAATTACCCATAGAATTTGATTTGACTACAACATCATCTATAGATACCTCTAGCATAACTCCTAGCAAATCATGAATGATCAAGTTCATAGCATGTTGATATGAAGCGCCAGCATATTTCAAACCAAAAGTCATTACAACCCACTCAAACAAGCCGACAAAACCCAGGCATCGAAAGGCTGTTTTGTAAACGTCCTCTTCAGCCATAAAGATTTGATTATAACCAGCGTTGCCATCAAGAAAACTTAGTACCTTGTATCTTGAACCATCGTTGATCAACATGTCGGCTATCGGCATGGGATACTCGTTCTTTGGAGTGGCCTTGTTCAAATCCCTGAAATCAACGCATACACGAATCTTGCCACTCCCTTTCTTCTCGACAGGCACAATGTTGGCAACCCATTCAGCATACCTGCATGGCCTAATAAACTCAGCCTTAAGTAATCACTCTATCTCCTACTTAACTCGGTCATACACGACCGAATTAAAGCGATGAGGCGGCTGTTTATAAGGCCTAAACCCAGTTTTATGGGAAAACGATGATCTACGAGTTCGCGTCTAAGTCCGGGCATATCGCTATATTCCCATGCAAAACAATCAACATATGACCGAAGTAACTTTATTACCTCGGCCTTTTCACAAGCCTGCAAATTCTAGTTTACAAAAGTTGGCCTTGGAACGCTACCATCTCCTATGTCTAATTGTTCCAACGGGTCGGCCGACGCAAAGCCTTGACCTAACTTTTATACTTCGCTAAAATCTTCAATGGCTTCTGCAATACCAATTTTAGAAGACCGATATTTCTCTACACGATACTTTAGCCAATCAAGACTACTCTTAAATGACATGACAACTAATTTAGAGACAGCCGAGCTACACTAGCCGACATTATAGACACCGGAACAAATTGCCCCTCAGACACGCTAACAAAGTCCTAATCCGAGAGGTCTCTACCTGATAGACACTCTACCTTATCATGGACGACATCAATAGACACATCGTCCAAAGCAACTTGGGCTGAAGTGTCAGCTGGTACAACTTCTACATCATCGCCATTCCACTGGATCAAACACTCGTGCAAGGTAGACGAAATGCAGTAATTTGCGTGAATCCAATCACGCCCAAGCAACACACTATAGTTACCTTGCATGTCGATGACAAAAAAGGGTGCATGAAGCATCTTGTTGCCCACCGTTAGGTCCAAAGAAAGTACACCCTTCGCCTCAGAGCTCTCAACGTTGAAGCCGTTGACCGTCAAGTTGGTCTTCATTAGGTTGTCTTCATTTCTGTCGAGCTTCTTCAAAGAGAGTATGGCACCAGGTTGACGGTGGCACCTCTATCTACAAGCATCCTAGAGATCTGCTTCCCGTCAATATGACCCTTGACGTAGAGAGTCTTTAAGGGTGAGTCGTATCCTCGGGCTTCTCGAAAATGGCCTCCCGTGGGCTGAGGCTCAACTGAGTGACCTCAGTCTCGTCTTGTGGTAGCGTGAACTCGGTAGGAAGCATGATAATGTTTATGTCCATTGCTTGAGGAGGGGGTCCTTCGGAGAGAGGTGTGTAGTCGTCATCCATCAGATCGTCTTTGTCATCGCTCGGAGCAGGAGCCGGGTTGTTCGTAGCAACCGGCTTGGGCTTCCATACCTGTTTCATCACTGGTCGGGGACGAATCTCCTAAAAAATGGCATCCCGTTCATCCTCGACTTTGTTCTCCCGCATCTCCTGAGCTCGAAGATGTTGTAGCCACCTCTTCTGGGATTCGGTCATGCCTGGAGGCACCCATGATGGTTGCGGCTTCGTGCTAGGCGCCACGAATTTGCTCCTGGAATTTTTGGCCGAATGGGAAGCACCCGGACCGGCCTCAACATTTTTTCACTTGGCGGTGATCTTTTCTTATATCTTGTCGGTCAGACCAACCTTACTGGGCCGGTATGACTAGACCCTTTCAGTTGGACCGGCCAAGGTGAGCCGGTCTGACTAACTATTGTCGGCAGACTACAGAGGGTCAATCGGACTGACCACAGTAGGCCGGTCTGACCGATGTGGTGACATCAGTCTGATCGGCCCTTGGGCTATGGTTAGACTGACATGCTCCTGCTTGGCTGCCTTATGCGGCTTGCCTCCGTCTTCCTCCGAGGTGGTCCCCTTGAGGATTGGGACATCCTAGGATCCCACCTTGACTTTGATGGCCTTGGACACCTCCTCTGGATGCCCTCGTGGTGTGACGAACAACCTACCAAAGACATCGCCCCTTGCCACACACATTTGATTTGGCATGTTATAAAATCGGAAGGGACAAAGGGAGCAATATAGTAGGGGTTAGGATGCCCAGGAGGCGGAAAGTAGCACGGAGGCCATTGTGCCATTGTCAAGTGATACGACGGTGGAGGAAAAGTTGGCTCTAGTGGTCTCACCCATCGCGGGTCGAACTCATCTCTCCGCAGAGGGTTCGGCCTCCTTGGTGGTCCTGGCCGAGTGTTTACCTTCTTGACCCTCTTCTTGTGCTTCTGTAGCAGCATCTCACATGTCAACTTCGGCTTCTTGCGGGCCATAGCCGAAGACGACGCGTTGGTGTTCACTTTCCACACTCCTACCTTGGGATTCTTCGGCACGAGTGTGGGCGTGCGAGGCTCTTCAATCACAACCTCCTTCCCCTTAGTTGACCCAGCCTGCTCGGGCCAAATCAACACCTTCTTCCCATCTAGATCAATGGTGTTCATGGGGAAAGGGTCTTGGTCAAGCTTTATCTTAGGATTGGTATACAACTTCAATCGTTCTTCCTCTATGGCCAGTTGAACCTATCGACAAAAAACACTACAGTTGTTAGTAGAATGAGAATGTGAATCATGCCACATACAATAAGCTTTTTTCTTCAAGTATTCAACAGTCAGAATGATGTGACCCTTAGGTAACATGATGAGCTTGTTCTTCAACAAAAAATCAAATATCTTGTCGCACTTGGTCACGTCAAATGCATACTTTACTTCACTAGGCCGACTCTTAGTGGGAGACGACCTTAACTCAGAGAAAGTAACAAGCTTGGTCTTGCTAGACAAAGTCCATTTTGCGGTGTACATGTCGGCCGAGTCATCCTCACTTTCCGATGATTCCTCATCGGAGTGCTCCATGATGTGCACCTCGGTCTTAGGTTTGTTAAATGTTTTGGTGAATTTCTTACTTTTGGCTCGGCTTTCCTAAACCAGAGCCATTTGTAGGACTTGACTAACCTCGAGAAAATCAAGGCCATCTAGCTTTTCCTTATGTTCGGAGTGTAAGCCATTAAAAGCTAGATCGGCCAAGTCTCTCTCAGAAATGTTCATGCTAAAACATCGGTTTCTAGTGTCCCTAAAGTGCCTATGTACTCGGAGACACTCTTGCTAGCTTTCTGACTAACCGATGTAAAGAGCGAGAGCCTAAGATCAGTTTCCCTGGATAAAAATAGTTGTGGAACATCTGCTCTAACTGGGCCCAAGTCTGCACGGAGTTCAACGGTAATGCCGAAAACAAAGTGAAAGCGGTGCTGGAAAGCGATAGAGAAAATAACCTAAGCTTCAATGCATCTGACCTACTAGCTTCGCCACACTGTGTTAGGAATTGGCCTATGTGCTCTAGGGTGGTTTTACTACCTTCACCGTAAAATTTAGTAAACTCGGGAACCCTAAAGCTCGTCGGTACGGGATAGTGTTGAAGTGGTCGGGGTACGGCTTGTGGTAAACACTAGCCCAATACCTGGGCGTGAGACCTGTACATTCCCTAAATAGTGTGCGGATTCACTCTTCTATGTCGTCTACGCCTCTTGCCTGTGCGTGTCTCTCATGCGGGTGCGTGACACGTGGTGGTATCTCGGTGTATCGGTTGTGCGACTCCTCCTCTCGTGCCAGCTTGTGATACGGGAAGTGATCAGGCCTATATGGGTGTGCGGGAGTAGGAGGTGCGAGAAGCGCGTAATAGGTGGTAGTAGCTGTCTGACCGACCATAGGGCCAGTATGACCGATAGGGTTGAACGCAGTCTCAACCATAGATGACGAGGCTGGAGACGCAATGGTTTTCCCGGTACTCCCATTGGTTCTACTATGTATGTGATGAACAGAGGGTACACTAGCAATCGGAGTTGCAGAAGTAGCCTTGGAAAAGCCGAATCTCCTAAACATCGCCTCCATCCTAGAATTGACTTTGGGCCCTAGACAGTTTGCAAAAGTAGCACTAACGGCCAGGTCTACTATGGTTGCTATCTTTTGCTCGATGTCCAAGGAGGATAGCAGAGGGGATGATGGTGTTACCTTGCTTCTAGAGAGGTCAGGGATGTCGACAACACACTTGACGAAGCCCCATGGGTCTTGGTGAAGTGCCCAAGCATGAGAGCGTGCAACTCCTTTGTCTTGGCCTCGATCTCTGCCGTGTCTTCCTCGGAGAGGTCGTCGAGGGTGGCGAGGATAATGTTGTTGTCGTCGATCTTCGCGCTCCCCACCGAGTCCATCGGTGTCGAGGGTCCCATCAATGTAGACGTGGTAGATGTACCTGTCACCGATGTAGTAGTGCTTGGCATTTTTTCCCCAGTGGAGTCGCCGGTCAAAGTGCCAACACACTGAGGCCGATTCGACGATCCAAAAGCATATGGATACCTAGGGAAAACCCTAAGCGTAACACGATGCCGACGGCATGTTCCTATAACCCTTGATAGTGACAAGGGAGAGTGGAGTCGCAAGACAATTAAATTACACCTAGGAGTGCAACCCAATTGGCCAAAGTGTGGAAAAACCGATCAACCAACCAAATCAGGGCCGATTGGACCGAAGCCGTAGGGTCAGTCAGAATGGCCTAGAGGGCTTGGTCAGGCCGGAGATGAACCAGCGGTCAGACTACACAGGCAGAGAGAAAGACCCCCCGGGCAGACTACGTATAGTAGGTCATATCGTTCGTGCACCGTCGGTCAAACTGACGTGTGTCGGCAACGGGATGATGGCCCGACACGCCCCGGTCAGACCCGCCACCTGCCGTTGGTCGGACCGACAATGGTAGATTCGATCACCCAGGATCTCCGGCGGTCGCCTTACTATTGGTATCTTTGCACAGGTGTTCTTGGCGAAGAAAGGGAAGATGAAACACTGCAAAAACACCAGAAGATGAGAGGCAATTCAGCCAAAAGACCGAATTACCGATAAAAACCAATAAAACCGATAGAAATCTGTTACGTGGATTGAATGGGTGATTCACGAGCGAATCAACAAGGCTTACCGTGATTACAACGTGGCAGATAGAGAGTTTACAGTGCAAAATCACAAAGTTGTAGGGGATAAACTAATCCTAGGTCAAGGAAAGTAGAATTAAAGTAAAGAACAATTCAAGGTAAATGTTGGGGGAAAATACTTCACCCTCAAGAGTTTAGATATTGACAGTCAAAGATAACTTATCGGCATCGAAGCTTGTGCTTATGCCCGAAGGTGGTGAAGTTTCTAAGCCGAAGGATGCTTCGGTTTACAATTCAAAGGTAACCTCCGCAGGCTATGAAGCTTCGGTGGAAAACAGCAAGACTAATAAGATGTTTGCCTTATCTTCCTCCTCCGGGTAGATTTTACTATTTTAACCCTATTCGGGGTACCGAATAGTTTCCACTATGTCGGTTGTAATTGAGGGGTAAATAGGTCTTTTCCTTAAACTTTTTTCCTATAAATACCGTCCTTCTTACCCTGTAATAGACATCGAATACTCAGCTATTCAATACATAATTTCGGACTACTTAAGCTATTATCCAATTCAGAGGCTTGAGATAGTTCTCAACACAAATTCACTATTTGTTAGTTCTTAACCTTAGAAAACCTGTTAGTGTAATCTTTTACGCCAACAGTTGGCGCCGTCCGTGGGGATCCTAGTTCTAAAAGCTAGTTCTCTACTACTAACTATACTTCGAAGAGCACTTGCGGAGGGAGCTTCGGAGTCTCAAGATTCCGCGCACCCTTCGGTAAGGGGCTTCTTAGTGCAGTTCGAAGGCCTTTCCTCGCCTTCCCAAACCAATCAAAGTCCTCGGTCTTCGGACCTCATCTTCATTAGCTATGCCTCCCAAGCAGAGCCTAGCCTCGGATCCTCCCTGAAGGTCCCCTCGGACCAACAGAGCAGGACCTTCAGCTATCCTGACAATCCTCGAAGGGGTTGCCGGATGTCGAGCTCCCAGAGGCCCTCGAGCTGCTCCTACGGTGCTCCAAACCGGTACGCTAGTTCCTGAGACCCGAAGCCCCCCTCCGAATGAGACGAAGACCTTCCTGAGGATGAGTCTACTCAAGTAGCACGACTTCAGGAGGAAGTGGCTAGGTGGAGGCAAGATGCCGCCAATCGACTCCATTCTCAAGCTTCCACCCAAGCTCTAGAAGTGCCTCAAGACGGTGGTGCTAGGAACCTTCCCGAAGCTGTCCAAGTCCCGGAGGAGGCCGAGAACGCATCCTTCGATGATGAGTCTCCCCTGCATTCGAACCTGCAGAAGGTGCCCTTCGATCCCAGGTTCAAAGCCTCGAAGTTGCACAAGTATTCCGGTGGGTCTGACCCTGGAGAATTTGCTCGCTCGTATGCTCTGGCGATAGAAGCCAGCGAAGGGGTGCGTAACACTATGGCGAAGTGTTTCCCCCTCGCTCTCTAAGGTGTAGCTCTCCGATGGTTGTGGTCACTAAAACCAGGATCGATCAAGTCCTCGGAGCAGTTGAAGAGGAAGTTTGTAAGCAACTTCTAAGGTACGTTTGTGGCCCCAATGTCGACAGGGAGTTTATTTCAGGTGAAGCAGCGAGCAGGGGAGACGCTTCGGGAATACTTCACGTGCTTCGCCCACACCAAATCGCAGATCAAGGGCTTGTCTACCTCTTCGGTAGTCGAAGCCGCCCGCGAAGGGGTGTTGAACCCAGATCTCCTCAGCAAGCTTCATCGGAAGCCGGTGTCATCCATGGCACAGCTGATGGCATACTTCGAACAGTATGCTAAGGCGGAGGAAGGTTGTCTCCGAAGAACCACAACACCTGCACCAGCCCTTCGGGAAGTGAAGATGGAGCCCAAAGCCTCAACCTCTCCGCAAACCACTCATGACAATCGCTTCAATGATCACAGGCGGGGAAAGAAGCACTTCCGCTCGGAGGTGTTAAACATTGCACCATCCGTCCCGAAGACACCTACCAACTTTCAGCAGGCGCAAGGCTTCAAGGTTGGAGCTCCGAAGCCCCAAGAAAGAATAGCTGGTAGGCGCCAGAGCTTTTTCTGCTGTGTGCATGGCGAGAATAGAAGCCATGACATGGAGGATTGTAAGACAGTATTAACCCTTCGAGGTGAATACCTTGGACGAAGTACTGGGCGAGGTACTTCGGATCGAGCCCCTCCAGCGGCACGTTCAGAGCCCGTGCAAATCATGGCCCGAGCCGACATCCCCGAAGCACCCATGCAGCTACCGATGGCCAACATTATGCCACCACCGAAGTAGGAAGATCCCCAAGATAGCGGCAAGCGAGTGGTCTTGCCCATATCTGGAGGGGGGACCCTCGGTAACATGTCAAAAAGGCAGCGGCAAGAATATGTCCGCGAAGTAGGACACATAGGGACCTCGAATTCTGCGGAGGGAATGCCCGAATGGTCTCACGTACCTATTTCCTTTACTGCCAATGATGCTGCGGGGGTGAAGTTCCCCCATGCTGACCCCTTGGTCATTTCAGCGGATATAGCTAGGGTTGAAGTTCGAAGGATCCTGGTGGATGGTGGGAGCTCCACAGACATACTTTTTGTCTAGGCCTTCGATCAGATGTGCATTCCTCGGAGGCATTTACTTCTGGCGGCTTGCCCACTTCAAGGTTTCGTAGGTCTGCCTCTCGATGCCATCAGCCAGATAGGTCTCGAGGTTGCCTTCGGAGAGGGGCCCTTAGCCAGGGTGGAGGAGGTGATCTTCGATGTCGTCGACGCCCCATATGCCTATAATGCGATTTTTGGACGGGGGATGTTGAACCAGTTCGGGGCTATTTCACATCACAACTACCTATGTCTCAAGATGCCCATGCAAGGTGGAGTTCTCACTATCTCAGGAGACCAAGCTATAGCCCGAAGAACGGAGTATGGCCACGGTCAGCCATTGGACCCTCGGCAAGTGCATAGTGTGTCGGAGCACACGGAGGAGGTGCCGGAGTCTTCAAACTCCTCGAAGGGCCTTTCCCTCAAGCCAAGCCTGGAAGGTGATGTCGTCATGAAGATAATTCTAAAGGATGGGAAATAGTACCCAATACATTTCGGCAAGGGGCTATCTCCATAGATAGCTGCTTCGTTGGAAGAAGTAGTCAAGCAAAATTTGGACATCTTTGCCTGGACTGACGAAGACATCACCGGGGTTGATCGGATTATCATTGAGCATAGCCTGCTTGTCAACTCGAAGGCTCGGCTAGTACGCCAGGGGCTCCGTAAGCTATCTGTAGAGAGGGCAAACCTCACCAAGGTAGAAGTGGAAAAATTGCTAAGGGCTGGCATCATCAGGGAAGTAGCCCACACGGAGTGGCTAGCTAACCCTGTTTTTGTCAGGAAAAAGGGCTCCAGCAAATGGCGCTTGTGCATCGATTTTACATCATTAAATAAAGCATGCCCGCGAGACCCCTACCCTATGCCCTGAATAGACTAGCTGGTGGATTCTACGGTTGGCTCCAAATTATTGATCTTCTTGGATGCTTACTCCAGTTATCATCAAGTCTGGCTAAAGCGCGAAGACGAAGCCAAGACAAGTTTCATAACCCCATCCGGAGTATTTTGTTATGTAAGAATTTATTTTGGCTTGCGGAATGCCGGAGCCACCTTTTCACGTTTAATAGCTAAGGCTCTAGGTCATCAAATAGGCCGAAATGTCGAAGCCTATATGGATGATATTGTAATAAAGAGTGCTGCAAAGCACCATCATAGCCTAGACTTAGCAGAAACATTTGAGAGCCTCTGAGCAAGTGGAGTTCGCCTCAACCCTGAAAAATGTATATTTAGGGCGCAAGCAGGAAAATGCTAGGGTACTTAGTTTCAAGTAGGGGAATCGAAGCTAGCCCGACGCAGATAAGTGCATTGTAAAGAATGGCTCCACCAGAAAATTTGAAGCAGGTCCAGAAGCTAACAGGACGGCTCACAGCTCTCAGCAGATTCCTAGCCAGATCAGCCGAACAAAGCCTTCCAATTTTTAAAGCTCTAAAGGGGTCCGAAAGTTTCAACTGGATGTCGATGTGCCAACATAGCTTCGATGATATTAAAGAGTACCTCGGAAGCCTGTCGACACTTACTGTGCCCCTCCCAGAAGAAACTCTCCTTCTTTATCTTGCAGCAACGGGCTCCGCAGTAAGTGCAGTATTGGTCAGAGAGGTTGAGCTTAAAGGAAAGCTGGTGCAAAACCTAGTTTACTTTGTCTCAGAATCTTTGTCCAAAGCAAAGACAAGATACTCCGAGCTCGAAAAATTTGCTTATGCGTTAGTAATGGCCTCGCGGAAGCTAAGGCATTACTTTCTAGCACATAATTTAATCGTTCCTACCTCGTATCCCCTTGGTGATATTGTTTGGAACAAAGATTATATGGGTAGGATCGGAAAATGGGCTGTCGAGCTAGCCCCCTTTGGAATTTCCTTCACGGCGAGAACAACTATCAAATCTCAGATCATAGATGACTTCATAGCAGAATGGACTCCATCTGCAGTTTGGGCTCCGGAAGAACCCTCCGAAGGTCTATGGACAATTTTTTCTGACGGAGCCTATCAGACATCTGGTGATGGAGCTGGAGCTGTAATAATATCGCCGTTAGGGCAAAAGGCCATGTACTCCATGAGGCTCAACTTTAAGACCACCAATAATATCGCAGAGTATGAAGGAATCCTGCTAGGCCTCCGAAAGGAAAAAGCACTTGGAGCAGCAAGGATAATAATTAAAACAGATTCCCAAGTCATCGCAGGGCATGTGGACAAAAGCTTCCAAGCAAGGAACCCACATCTGGCAAAGTATCTGGAAGAAATCCGCAAGACAGAGGCAATGTTTAAAGGATTTTCAATTCGAAGTATCCCTCGAGTAGATAATTAACTTGCAGACATTCTAGCGAAAGCTGCAGCCGGAGCATTGGACCTCCGGGAGGGTGCTTTCTATGAAGAACTAGTCAAGCCTACAGTAAATCAATTACCCTCCGCAGAAGTCCTTTGTATCCCAGCTACAGATTGGCGGGCTCCGATAATGGATGTCTTGCAAAACAGTGCAGTCTCGTCAGAAGGTCCGGATTTCCGAAGGTTGCAAGAAAGGGCTCAAAATTATAAGCTTGTCAATGGGATATTATACAAAGCCGAAGTTTGTTCCCCCTACTCCGGTGCATCTCACAACCCGAAGGCCAAGATATACTTCGGGACATTCACAAAGGTTTATGTGGAAGCCACCTGGACCCCATGCTCTAGTAGGAAAGACACTTCGGCAGGGCTCTACTGGTCAACAATTGTAAGAGATGCGGAGGAATTGGTTCGAACCTATCAAGGATGCCAGTGGATGGGTAGACGGAGCCACCGTCCACCAGTACCACTTCAAGTTATTGCCCCGGTGTGGCCAATGGAACGATGGGGAATAGATCTAATCGGCCCTTTTCCAATGGCAAAAGGCAGCTTGAAGTTTGCAGTGGTAGCAATTGAGTATTTTTCTAAATGGGTCGAAGCTGAACCCCTAACTGCTATCACTTCAAGGAATGTGCAAAAATTCTTCTGGCAAAATATCATATGCAGGTCTGGAGTGCCAAGGGAGCTAACTGTGGATAATGGAACCCAGTTCGAATCTGAAACCTTTAAAGAATTTTGTGAAGAGCTGGGCATCAAGTTATGCTTCACAGCAGTTCGCCTTCCACAATCCAACGGTGCCGTCGAGCGAGCCAATGGGAATATTCTCTCCGGTATTAATCGAAGGATTGTCGGGTTGGCCAAAGGGCTGTGGACCGAAGAGCTCCTTAAGATTCTATGGTCCATTCAGACCACTCAAGCCAGGTCCACAGGCTTCACCCCATTCAGGCTACTGTTCGGAGATGAGGCCATGACTCCTATGGAGCTCAAGGGTGGATCCCTTCACGTAGTAGAACCTAGAGATGAAAACGAGAGAAGCACTTCACTGGACTTGTCATAAGAAACAAGGCTTCGAGCTGTCGCCAATCAGACGAAGTACCAAGAGCAAACAAAAACATGCTATGAACTGAAGATAAAGTTGAACGAGCTTAAGCCAGGTCATTTAGTTTTGCGAAGTGTAATAGCTTCGGGGAAGCTAGGAAATAAATGGGAAGGACCATATATTATCCTACGCTCAGGGCGCCCCAGCTCGTTTAAATTAGACAATTTAGAAGGGGAAGAGTTGAAGCATGCATGGCATGCGGAGCACCTTAAACGTTATTACGCTTAGGGGCTCCTTGTAATCAATTGTAAAAGTTCCTTTCTAAATAAAAATGGAGGTTCGAATCTTGTTTTCTCTTCAAATATCCCTTACTCTTGGTGGACGCATCAGGAGAATGAAGATGCTTGCGGAGTCAAGCATCTTTCCAAGAACCCGGACAACGGCCTTCGAACCATTGGTTCAAGGATTCTGTTGGCAGCCTACGGATTCTAGGCTCCAGCTTGTTAGGATCCATAGAAGAGTCTAAGGACTTTACAAGAACAGATTTCTGGCCTCCGGGTTCGAAGCATCTGTAAAAGAGCCGAAGGTGGCCAGCCTATGGATTCCAGGCTTCGACTTGTTAGGATCCGTAAAAGAGTTTAAGGACTTTAAAAGAATAGATTTCTGGCCTCCGGGTTCGAAGAATCTGTAAAAGAGCCGAAGGTGGCCAGCCTACGGATTTGAGGCTCTGGCTTGTTAGGATCCGTAGAAGAGTCTAAGGACTTTAAAAGAACAGATTTCTAGCCTCCAGGTTCGAAGCATCTGTAAAAGATTCGAAGGTGACCAATTAATAAGGTTTCAAGGCTCCCGCCAATGAAACACTTTTAAAGTCCTAAGCGACTGCTATAAAAGTTTACAAGTATAAACTTAGCTCCGAAACTTATAAACATCATAATACGAACGCATAGTTCGAGGAACTCTACGAAAAAGTAAAGTATGATTACTAAGTGTTGTGCGAAGCATCAGATTGTTATACAAATCATTGTGTCCAACGGACCCTATCGCAATGCGTATGGTCCCCCACCCACAAGGAGGGGCAGGGGAGTAAGGAACAATAAGATGCTTTCAAAGCAATTCATATTAATTGAATAATCATACTTTTACATCAAGAGAAATTTTGGTCTAATCCTAGATAAAATCGGAGACCCATCCGACCTCTAGAGCTACTTCTAAGGCCACTTCGACCTTCGGAGCTCGAAGCCATCGGGACTGTTTTCTTAGTCCGAGTGCTTCTCTTCTTCGAAGCTCGCAGTTTTTTCTACTCCTCTTGAAGTTCAGCCCAAGTCAGAAGCCTTTCGGAGCTAGCCTCTACAGGATCTTCGGCCTGGTACTCCGAGTCAGACCAATCTATGTACTCGGAGGATGAAGATGTTTTTTCATTTTCCTCTTTTTGATATAAGCTAAGACTTCGCGGTGAACTTCAGGTTCTATCTCCCCTTGATCTCCGTGAGGAATAGAGAAGCGTGACCATTGATAAGGCCTTAATCTTTCGAGGACTGTCCACTACCGACGGAGCCCTTCGTTAAGTTCCAATACTTCGAAGTCAAGCTCCGAAGGTCATGGCAAAACCTAAAAGAATAAACATCCAAACAAGTTCCTCGTTAATAAACTTTTCATTCATTAATGCAAGGGGCTTTACAAGATTTCTTGTACACGCATAAGCACCCTATAGGACTAGACCTAAGGGTCGGTTGGCGGAGCAAGAGGTGTCATAGCCGACGAAGCTGGAAGTGGAGGCCTTGTTTGCGCTTGCTTTTGCCGGCGTGCCTCGTCGATCCAAGTTTTGGCTGCAGCCTTGTGGTCTGTTTTCCAGATTGATTGGAAAGCTTCCCAGCTAGAAGCTACATCGTGCGAAGGACGCAACAAGCCCTCGTCGGCAAAGCCTGCTGGCATCGACCCCCAACCGGAGCGACTGAAATCCCAAGAGCTTCAAGATGACGGAGGACTCCAATTCCAGCAACTTGTCCGGAGATCTCTCCATACCGGACGCCGGAGCCCATCATCAGCCTCGTCGCCACTTGAATCATCTTCAGCTTCCGGTCGAGGGGCTCGCTCACCGCAGTAGAAGACGATGGGCACATGGTGCCGAAGTACTCCAAGGTACCCTGAAGGGCATCCAAGGTATGCTCCGCTATTTCAGCATTCTTCGTCTCTACCGCCTCTAGCCCCGTAGCAGCAGCAGATACTTCAGCCATTCTGGACAGCAAGGTGCTCTTCTAAGCCATCGCCTGTTTGAGCGATCCTTGGAGTTCTACAAGTTGCGCGCTCGAAGTAGCTACTACTTGCCGGAGCTTCTCCACCTCTGCTCGGAGCACCACACATTTGCCTTCGTCTTCTTGGGCCTAAGTTTGGTGTGTACTACTGCTCTTCTGTTCGATCCGGAGGGCTTCGTCGGTGGTGGCCCTAGCCCTCTATTCTTCAAGGAGCTCCTCCTCCAACCAAAGTGTTTTGTCTTCGGAGCTTTTGAGTGCGGACTGGAGGGTAGTAACCTTTCTCTTGAGCCGATTGGTTTCGACTTCGTTGGAAGTTGCTGCCGCTCTAGCAAGGACAAATTGTTGCAAAAAGAGCAAGTAAGTACTAATTAGTTCCATTTATTAATTAAAGGCACTTGTGGTATGTTGTATACCTGAAGGGCAGCCCTTTTGAGGGCTAGATTGAGCTCCGGGCTCTGGCCCCGCTCAAGATAGAGACCAAGTCGGAGTTTACGACTTCTTGGCCCTTCTCCGCCAAGGGCTCTAGAAGCGCCTGGAGGCCCGTTCGTTGCTCCAAGAAGGGAGCCAACAAAGGGAGCCAGGACAAAGCCTGGCGATCATCTACGGTCACCTCCTTCTCCGAGTTACTCGCCGTAGGGTCATTGGAAGAAGGCGTCGTCATCGGGGCAGGGGGAGTCCAAGGCTCGTCATGCTTTTTCCCCTTCCTGGTATGAAGACCGGAGGAGCGACTCTAGTGGAGGTAGATCCTCCCTCGACCGATGTCCCCTCGGCTGGAACTGCTTCGCCGGAGATGGCTCCAGTTGTCGGAGCCACTGTGTCCATTGGAGCTTCAACTCCAAGAGAAGCTGGAGCTCCATCTATGGCCAGAGTTGCGCTACTCTTCGACGCACCTACAACATTAATGTACTTGATGAATATTTGCCGGTAATAACTATTACAAGAAATGATAAAGGCAAAGGCTTCGAAGTGTACCTTCGTTGGTGCCTTGAGGTAAAATTGCAAGGTCCTCCAGGACTTCGTACAACCGGAGGTATTTGTTGAGTTCGTCCCCCGAAGTCCTCTCTGGTGTAGCTGCTGCAGGTGGCTCGACCTCCGTCATTATCACCCCAGCCACAGGTGAGTTGGGGATAACTGTTTCCAACTCCAAACTCGCAATGGCGGGCGTAGGAGAGCGCGCTGTGTCCACCGCTTCATCTTCGCTGTCATAGAGAAGATAATCTTCAAGGGCTTTTCCCATTTGAACATCAAAACCTTTGTTTTCGGAGCCCTTGTTCCCGGAGTCCTCCGAAGATGAGCTCCGAATGCCCAAAGATGAAGAAGAGGACGCTAGAGTTAGCTGAGAAGGCGGTTTGGCAACTTTCTTCCCCTTCTTGATTGGGGTCTTGCCGGCTTTCTTCGAGGGCTTGGCGATGGATTTCCTTTTCCGAGGGGCCGCTCCGGCCGGGTTGAAGTCTGGCAAAGGTGGAGGCACCATTCCGAGGGCTCGCCACACTCTGTTGAAGCATTCCCAGCTTCCCACCAGCTCTATTCTCTTATGCCTTTCAACCACCGTAGGGGCTTCGAGCACCCGTTCGGTGGCTCTCGCTATCTGCTCCGGAGCTAGCGCCAGAGGGGCCATTGAAAAAGGTAGCATATTATAAGTATGTTATTTCTCTTCTAACATATTACTGCAGGAGAATCGAAGGCTTACCTAGACTTCGAAGCTCACCCTCCAAAGTGCTTTGGAACGCTAAAGGCCAGTCAGCTCCAAGAGGTGGAATCCAGAGGGCAATGAACTCTTCGGCCAGGTCCCGCATGCTCATGCAGCTGGCTATCGAAGTAAGTAACCCCATCCGCATTGAGAGCAGGCTTGGGTTCGGAGTGACTTCTGCCTCCTTCCGGAACCAGATTTCTTGAAGAGGCCCCGTGAAGCAGGAGTCTTCTCCGACCTCCGCGTAGAACCACTTGAGGATCCAGTTGGTGTACCATCGGTTGCTGATGGCCTTTGCTGGAAGTGTTGAGCGTGCTCCTTCCGCAGCTGGAAGTTAATGCTTCTGAAGGCTGTTATCACCTTGGTGTCTCCGGGGCCATATTGTGGCTTCGGTTGGCAGATAGCTTCGTGGGTGGCGGCGAAGACCTCCGATCATCCTTCGCATCCTTCAGCTCGAAACGCCCATTCGAAGATAGCCAGCCTTGCGATGGCATTGGGGGACAGTTGAGGCAAGGTAATGTGAAACATTTCCAATACCTCTGATAAAAAGCTGATGGCAGGGAGCCCAAGACCAGCTTCGAAGAATGCTTTGAAGGCTACTACTTCTCCACTTCGTGGCCTTGGGGTCGACTCTGTTCCGGGGACCCGAGTCCTCATTCCGGGGCCTAGCTTCCCGGCCACTGCCTCCTCGATGGACTCCGCGGTGCTTGTAGACTGGTTGATGAGGAAGCTTTGGGGGATCTTCTTCTTGGATGGGGGGCGGAGCTCTCAAGGCTTCTTGGGCCAAAAGTCTCCTAGAGCCCCTGCCATGGACGCTGCCGCCGAGGCCGCCCAAGCTTGCCTCTGCGCCAAAGTACTTGCTCCGTGGGCACGGTGTGGCTGGTCCTCTCCATGGCTTGATCGCTTAGGAAGTTGGGAGATCTGGAGGTTGAAGAAAGTAAATTTCGGAAGTCAGGCACGGTAAAAGTTTCCGACGAATTTCGATCCCCCTTTTATAGCCTTCCATTAGCTGTTGCGCTTCGGTTGCATTCACTTTGAAGGTTCGACTTCCGTCGCTGGATGGTGGGACTAGGAAGTGAAACGGTGTTAACTCACGGTAACATTTTGACCGTTACCTTTTCAGGAGCATAACGGCTTTTTGAACGGTAACGGCTCGAAATTAACGGCTCTTCACGACATTTTACCTTCGTAATGGTTCTCTTTCCCGTGAAGTGTAAACACAATAGTCCTTTGTTTGAAGCTTTCATCGGGAATACTTCGGTGTCATATACCCTTCGAATAGCTGTAACACCTTAAAATTTCTCTAAGTCTCTGAATATGAGAATATTCCTTGCGTATACTACTGTCCTACTATACAGGTTAAAATCAGAGAAGCGTATTCAAGGGGCTACAGTTGGGGGAAAATATTTCACCCTCGGGCCTTTAGAGATTGATAGTCAAAGATAACTTATCAGCATCGAAGCTTGTGCTTATGCCCGAAGGTGGTGAAGTTTCTAAGCCGAAGGATGCTTCGGCTTACAATTCGAAGATACCCTCCGCAGGCTATGAAGCTTCGGTGGAAAAAAGCAAGACTAATAAGATGTTTGCCTTATCTTCCTCCTCCGGGTACATTTTACTATTTTAACCCTATTCGGGGTACCAAATAGTTTCCACTATGTCGGTTGTAATTGAAGGGTAAATAGGTCTTTTCGTTAGACTTTTTGCCTATAAATATCCTCCTTCGTACCCTGTAATAGGCATCGAATACTCGGCTATTCAATACACAATTTCGGACTACTTAAGCTATTATCCAATTCGGAGGCTTGAGATAGTTCTCAATACAAATTCACTGTTTGTTAGTTCTTAACCTTGGAGAACCTGTTAGCGTAATCTTTTACGCCAACAGTAAATAATAGAGTGGATCTATTAGGATTTTGGGGGGGGTCCTTTAATCGGCCTTTCCCTTATATTTATAGGGGTTGGACATGACATGTGTGGGCTTAATTTCTATTATAATTTTACTTAGGTACGAGTCCAAGGCGTTAAGAATTGATAAGAGATAAAAATACCCTGAAATCAATTATATCTTTCTTGGACTCAGATTGGGCCAGTCTGACCAAGCCCATATGGCCGGTTTGACAAGGCCTACATGGCCGGTCAGACTAGGCCTACATGGTTGGTTGGACCGACCTGTGCCAGGTCTGGCATATTTTCGGCCCAAAATTACCAAATTGATATTTTGACAATTTTGACAATTTTGACAATTTCAACCATTAATGCTATTTTTTGCTATCAACACTAATATTCGGTAAATGAAAATGGTGACCTACAAGTAACAAATTCATTCGTCCCTTGAAAATATAAACTTAGTCATATTTGCAATCCTTTTGAATATGAGAAGCACTACGGTGCTTGTTTCTAACTCGTCACAGGAAGATCCTTCAAAAGGCTGAAATGATGAGCTAAAATAATAGTTTAAATACTCAATATATGAATTAATTAAATATTATCATTATACTATATAATTGGCCAATAATTTTCATCATTGAAGTAATCTAGACCATCTATTTTTATTCATTACTCATTAAAACGATTTAGACCATTCGTCTATAACACTTAATCTCCGTACCGCGCAACTACATAACCCTTGCCCCGCCACCAGCCCTGCCTCCTTCGAAAACCCTAGTGCCGCCGCATCCCCCGACTCATCCCAACCCCACGCCGCCACCTAGACCGCGCAGCCCGCCCCTAGCCCCATCCCCTCCGAAAACCCTAGCATCGCCACCTCCATCCGAACCCTCGCCCTCGTTGCCGCCCCCATACGCACTGTCACCCCCATCCCCATCCCCACTGTCGCTCGAGCCCCACCTAAGGGTTTCATGGCCGTCCGACAAGAATGGGCCACCATCTGCATCTAGACTGTGTTCCGCAAATTCCTCCTACCTTTCGCATCGCAGAGCTCATCTTTTCCCCTCCTTAGATCGCATGCGACTGTGTGGTGGATTGACTGATGGATCCATGTTGGGTGCAGGTGCGGCGGGCGCTGCAGGCACTCAAGGGGCTCATGCTGCTGCAGGTGATTGTGCACGGCCGGTAGGTGCAGAAGCAGGTGGCGATGATGCTCCGATGCATGCAAGCGTTGGTCCGGGTGCAGGAGCGCATCTGGGCGCGCCGCGTGCACCAAGCTGGACACCCTCTGGGAAGCCAAGGTTAACTAAACTTGTCAGCTTCGATGAGCAAATTCACCAACTGTGCAACTCAAATTTCAGATTGCACAGATAAGTAGCAGAATTATGAGGAATCATCCATTCATCTGTGTTGTTGTTTCTCAGGAAGGATGGTGTGGCACTCACGGAACCTTGGAGGATGTGAGGGTGAAGCTGCATAAGCGGTAGGAAGGCGCAATCAAAAGCGACCGAGCTACTGTGTATGCATATTCATAGCAGATTGAAGGCACTACGAAATGCATTGTATTGACTCTTTGCACAAGCTCGATAGCAGTAGTTCTAATCTGATTTTTTTGTTTTGTATTGCAGTTTTGCTCTGAATGTGCTAACATTTCTTGTCTTTGCTCAGCAACAAAAGAAACCCAATTCATACTGCTGGTTGAATCAGTGTGGGATCTTACTGAAGCATCAACCCTTCGACAAGAGCAATGTCAATTGGAGCTGGCTGGAGAGGTAGATGGCGACGAGGCCCTGGGAGAATAGTTTGATGGAGGAGAACAGGTTGATTATTGTCTTTTGATTTTTTTTGTTTTCTATTGAATTTAATACAACTAAACCTTATTTTTCACGCCAGAGTCAAATGAATGAAGGGGGGTTAATTGATTCCGTGCCACCGTTATTTCCCAATTCGCTAGAAATACCATTGAAATTTCGATATTTGCTCATATGCCATTACTATTTCAAATCCAATCTTCTATGCCATTTGGGCCCAAATATTCATAAAAGAGTAATGACATAAAATGGCGAATTGAAATGGTAATGGCATATGAGCAAATATTCAAAGTCTGTTAGTGGGCCTAAATGGCATAAAAGAGTAGATTTGAAATAGTAATGACATATGAGCAAATATCAAAATTTTAATGGCATTTTTAGCGAATTAGAAAATAACAGTAGCACAGAAGCCATTAACCCGAAGAAAGGAGGCTTCCGAAAGAAAAAACCAACCTCCTCAAGGTGGTCTGAAAGAAAATGATGCTAAGATAAGTGATGGTTCGAATCAAGTTTCCCCTGAGAGTGCAAAAGATCTTTCTGAGAAAATAACTGAGATGGAAAAGAAACTTGAGTTGCTTACTATTGAATTGGACGTTAAGGTTCGATTTGGGGAAAGACATGGCTCTAGTTCTGCCAATTATGCTAGAGTTGTGAATCATATTTTGCAAGGCCTGACCAATATGCAGGTATCTTCCTCCATCTTCAATTTTTTCCGTCATGTATTTGTTATATGTCATATATGTATATTTGATCAACATTTAGTTTTTGTTTGTTCTGTTTCTTTCTTAAGTTGTGGCTTAGGATACCTCTGGAGAAATCTGAACCCATGGATGAAGACCATGATAATGCAACAGATAAGAACAACATGGTAAACTTCTGATACTTCTAGACTGACTTGGGACTGTTAAGTAGTAGACCGTTAAAGATTAGTATGCCAAGCTCATTGGATCTATCCCCAAGTCGCTTTCCAAGCTGAAATCGCTGAGATTCATGTATGTATGACCACCTGATTACAACTGATTGCTAATCCCCAAATCATGGCATGCCAGTGCAAATAGATGTTGAATCCAAATGAGTTGGGTGTTGGTGGCCACATTCTGAATCAACTGACATGAAATTCATTAAAATCTCTCTTCATTTTTTGTATGCATGTTTAAGTAATAATTTTCATGAAAAGAAACATGAATAGAAAGTTGTCGGCTTTGATCTCATGATTCATATTCTAAAGTAGGTTTCAATCTCATAATTCATATGTGAACAATGTTCTCTAAGCTGCTGCTAAAAGCTTGGTTTGTTTTGTCAGGCGCTTGAATAATAACAAGCTTGTTGGATCGATTCCAAGGGAGCTGGCCAAACATTCCAACCTGAAAGTCATGTGAGGATAATTCTATATATGTATCAACTTTGTTTATTTCCTCAACTCTCTAAGATTTACTGATTACTATAAGTTCATGTGAAATGTAGTGACTTGTCTAACAACGATCTTTGTGGAACTATTCCTATCCTAGGTCCTTTCTCAACATTCCCTCTTAGAAGGTATACCTTAAATGTATTTGTTTTCCTGTTTGAAACAACTAGCAATTAATAGCACACCGTCTTTCTTATTTTCTTTTAGTGCTCATTTGAGGTATATCAACAAACCTACTGATGGCGGTGTTACAACCCTTCATATGGCTGCTTTGAATGCTCATTTCGACTCTATACAATTGTTTACTAAGGTGCAAATGTCTCAACTGTCACATTTCCCTATAGGACTATAGCAAATTTGATAGGCAAGTTATGATTCTTAGCTCATATTGCATGCATTAAATAATGGTATTTTCCTTATCTAAAATTGAAATAGAATTTTAATTATGTGTTTATGGAGCAAGAGCCAGCAGTGCGTTATGTAGCCAGTGGAGGGAATGTGAGTGTTGCCAGGTCAGTTACTGCCATAAAGCAACATCACTTTTTTTAGACAAGTAATTTTTTCCATAGTAATTATCGGTTGTGTAATGAATTGATTTGTTCCAAAAATTGGCCATGCCATTATTGTAGCTACTTCTGTCGAAAGATGCTAGCCAACTGACACTCAACTGTAATGGGTAAGAATTAGTTATGTACTAGCTATCTTAGCGTTCCAAAGTCTTCATACCATTACTGTTGTAGTTATGATTAAATTCACTTGATTCGTTTGATTTCATATTAATACGTGCCCCTCTGTTTAGGTGGCTTCCCATTGATGTTGCTAGGAAGTTTGGGCGTCGTTTCCTAGAGTCATTGCTTTCTCTAACCTCATGAAGGTTATGCCCAAGAAAATTCCATAGATCGAAAGTTCTGATAGGAAGTATCGGAAGTTCCGGTTATTTTCTGGTCTCGATACAGAGAGCAAATGTTGCTTCAGAAGTTTCGATATGGTATCGGAAGTTCCAACGAGCCAAAAAATTCCGATTCAGAATCGGAGAATTTTTGTAATATGGTATCGGAAGTTCCGAGGTGGGTGATAACAGATTGGATCTGTTGTGTGTCATACTATATCGGGAGACCTAAAATACCTTGTCGGAAGTTCCGATCCAGGATCGGAAGTTCCAACGTGGGCAAACAGATTGGATCTGTTACGGTTTTTAGGGTTTTGGAATGAGGACGACCAAGGGGCTCTCAGCCCTATAAAAGGAGAGGAGGACGACGTCTTGGAACAAGTAATAATCCTAGATTAGACCTAGCCACCCAAGAGTTCTCTCATTCCTTTTTTGATCTCAATCGTTGAGGTCAAGGATCCCCATCTCTCACGTGTGGTGCTAGCACACTGTCGTGGGAGGTACTCTAGCCCTGTACATGTGAACTTCATGGAGGTGTTGCTCCAATAGCGACGCTTGTGGACATGCGAACGACTATATCATCTTCATCAATCGGATAGGCGAAGGACGATAAGGACGAAGCGAGGAGAGGCTTGACGTGTTGCTCCAACATCTTCTTCCGCTGCACCTAGCGCGTCTTGTGCTAGAAGGTACCGATCCATGATCTTCCACGCGCATGAGTCTTGGGCTTAGGGCATAAATTTTTGAATTTGCTGGCTAGCGTAGCTCCCCTATTGCCCAATAGTGGTATCAGAGCCTACGTGCGTAGTGTTCGATCTGGATCCCTTATGTATGGAGATACATTGTGGAAAAACATATTCGATCTGTTTCTGTCCGTGGCAGATCGTAAGTTCCGATGTGATCGGAAGTTCTGATGGCAGATCGGAAGTTCCAATAGTAATCGGATATTCCGATGGCAGATTGGAAGTTCCGATAGTGATCGGATGTTTCGATATCGAATAATGATTTGATAAAGAAGGCAATTGTTGCAATGTGGGATTCTGATATTGATCAGATGTTTCGATGATAGATCGGAAGTTCCGACCCGCGCGATTTTGAAAAACCGAGCCTGTTGACCCTAGTTTTTCAGATCCAGAATCCATCCACTTGTAGATTGCTCGCTTAACTTAGTTTTGTAGATGTTGGTAGCAAAAATAGCATCAAATGGTTAAGATTGTAAAAATATCAATTTTGGTAATTTGGGCTAAAAATACACATGTCCTAGGTCGGGCCGAAGCCCTCAGGGCCGAAGGCCCATTGAAGCTATGGCCTTTGGAAGCTTCCAACAGGCCTGCTAGCTTCGGCCCGATGGCCTTCGGAGGCCTGCCTCACCGAAGCTTCGGCCCAGGGAGTACGCTTCGGTGGGCCTGTCTGAAGGCCCACTTCGGGCAGGATTCCAGAGATAGAGTTTGAGTCTGATTCTGGCTAATTTTATCCCTACGCATGATTAGGTCGAATCTTAACAGATTAATCTTGGAGATTAGAAGACTAGCCCCTATAAATATAGGGGTGAAGTCGGTTCATTAAGGCTCCCCAACACAAATTAACACAAAGCCCTAGCTTTTAACCGTACCTTTACTTTTCTGCAACCTTCGTGGGTTTGCCTGGAAGCTCTCCACCGGCCACTTCGGAATAGTGGTAATCCTTGTTACTTCGCTTGTGAAGTATCCGATAATCTACGTAATAGATTGCTATCGCCTTATTACTTCGCCTGTGAAGTATTCGCTAATCTGTGTAACAAATTGTTACCTTCGCTCTCTAGTGCAACACTTAGTGGAATTCGGTCCCCATGCCGAATTGGCACTTGATCTCTATTCTGTTGAAGGTTTCCACGCCTCGGTAGAGGTATTGCTTCGACTACCCGTGTCGGACTGTCACGCTATTGTCGGTTTGCCCGAGTCCCACGCACCAGCACGCTTCGCAATAGGCTTCATCACGACAGGGTTCACCATGTTCGTACCCCGCGTCAGACGAAGTCACACACGTGCATTGCGTTCGAGTTATTTTATCGTGTTAGAGACTTCGCGCCAAACCCCACTGTTCGGAGGTGACTGTCGCGTCAAGATCTTTTCGGAGCCCGCCTTCAGCCAGATCAGTTCGAACGCCGAAGGCACCCTTCGGCGTAACCCCCGCATCGGACGCTGATGGTACCCTTCGGCGATACCCTTCACAGTATATACTTCGAATCAGTCAGGCTCCACTCGGCTTGTTGATTTATTTTGTTTAATATATTTCTTTTTGGCTAATTGGATTATTTCTGTGTGATGTGATTACCTGGCAACTCCACCCCCTTACCACGGTTAAGGGTAGTCATAACATGACATTGGTGTTGTGTTAAGCTTAGGCTTGTCCCTAAGTATCCGCACATTTATGGATTATCGAACTGACCCAAGTGTGGGGGCACGTTTTCATGTCAACACACTTTTTGGCGACTCCGTTGAGGAAGGCTATGCCAACATGATGAGTACATCTGCATCATCCACTAGTACGTCTACAATGACTACTACATCTACATCGCCGATGGATCTCTTGGGAGGCGCGGATATCGACAACCGCAACATCATGACGCCTACCCTTGAATATATTCCCACAGAAGACCGAGCAGAGATCGAGGCAAAGATGAAGGCACTTCAAGACCTCATGCTTGGGAGCTACGTCAAGACACGCGCATGTTTCATCAAGCGCGACGTCAATGTCCCCGACCTCACTCGGATCCAGGTAACTCTAGTATCGCCTCGTTTATCTTCTTTAGAGATTGAACAAAAGATAGTTGCATCAGTAGACCAAGCCGTTAGCGCTTCGCTAGCCAACCATTTAGATTTGGCAGTTAGCTCTCAAGTAGAGGCGACACTTCGAAGGTTTGGCTGTACCGAGGCCGCACCTCCAGCTCCTATCACTAGCATACCTCCGATAAATCATATTTAAAGTAGAACTAACGGTAGTACCGGAAAAGCCATTACGTCTCTGGTCTCAATATCCATGGCCGAGACCAGTCACCATGCTTACGGCCAAACTGGCACCGCCTACCATGCGCCACCTCCACCTACACCGGCGCTAGTTTTACCCACGCTGCCCGTGCCACATGCACAAGCACATAGACCCAAACATGTCATACGTCCCGAGTTAGCGTATGAAGAAGAACTCCGTGGCCGGCTCACCGACATACCTCCGCGTGTCATGCCCTTGCATTAGAGACGCGCACAGGAAGTAGCCCAGGATGATATTGAGGAGCGGATCCACGCACTATTTAGGGAGTGCACCGGCTTCGTACCTAGGGGTTGAGCTAGGGTTTACCAGAAGCCGTACCCCGATCATTTTGACATGATACCTTACCCTCGTGGCTATAGAGTCCCTGAATTCACCAAGTTCGACAGTGAGGGTAACAAAACCACACTAGAGCATGTCAGTCAGTTTTTAGCACAGTGTGGAGAAGCTAGTGGGTCGTATGCTTTAAAACATAGACTATTTTCTCTCTCACTATCCGGCACTGCTTTCACTTGGTTTCTGGTGCTCCCGCCGAATTCTATCCAAACGTGGGCTGAATTAGAGCAAAAATTACATGACTACTTTACACTGGTGAAACAGAACTTAGGCTTTCACACTTGACATCGGTTAGACAGAAATCTAGCGAGAGCGTGTCTGAGTATATCAAGCGCTTTCGAGATACCAGAAATCAGTGTTTTAGTCTTAATATTTCGGAAAGGGATTTGGTGGATCTAGCTTTTAGCGGGTTGTGTTCTAAAATTAAAGAGAGGCTAGACAACCAGCACCTTTTAGAAGTTAGCCAATTCTTACAACATGCTCTGTTCCAGGAAGGTCGGGCTAAGGATAAAAAGTTTATTAAGACATTTAACAAGTCTAGGGCTGAAATCCATGTCATAGAACACTCCGACGAGCAAGAATCAGAGGAGGAAGAAAATTCGGCCGACATGTATGCGGCCGAATGGGTTTGGAACGCTAAGAGAAAATCTATTACTTGCTCTGAGTTACGGCTGTCTCCCACCAAGAATCGGCCTAGCGAAGTCAAGTACTCGTTTGATATAACCAAGTGTGATAAAATATTTGATTTCCTCTTAAAGAACCAACTTCTCAGGTTTCCGAAAGACCAAGTCATTCCATCTGCCAACGAGCTAAAGAAACACCCCTACTGTAAGTGGCATGATTCACATTCACACTATACTAACGACTGCAATGTTTTTTGTCGATAGGTTCAATCGGCCATAGAGGAAGGACGATTGAAGATAGACCCCAGTCCAAAGATGAAGCTGGACAAAGACCCCTTTCCCGTGAACACTATCGACCTCGATGAAAAGAAAGTCCTGATTCGGCCGGAGCAAGCCGATTCAACTAAAGGGAAAGCAGCCGTTATTGGAGAATCACGTACACGTACACTCGTACCAAAGAACCCTGAAGTAGGAGTGTGGAAAAGAAATGTTAGCACGCCTCCTTCGGCTAGGGCTCGCAAGAAGCCGAAGATAACATATCAGATGCTGTTAAACAAACACCAAAGAAAAGCTAAGGAAACGGGCCCCCGCGCCAAAAGTCTAAGTCAATCGAATGGGCCGAAGTAGTCGGAGGGTGGCTTTGGACCCTAGTGGCCGAACCTTCTGCATGATGACTTCGGGCCATAGTGGCCTAACACCCCCTATGGTGGCTTCGGACCCCAGTGGCTGAACCCTCCGTACAGTGGCCTCGAACCCTAGTTGATGGGGGACTGGTCCCGATCTTCCGCTAGGTAAAGGATAAACTTGGGTTGGTGGAGAATCTCGACGTTGGCGATCCAAGGCTCCGGTCCGGCGGATCAAAACCTTGCAATCGTTACACCACTGTCTCCGTTGGTTATCAACCACGTAGAACGCGATTGACCTCGCCACGAAGGCTAATTCCTGCAAGCGAACCCAAGAACACAAGCAAGAACAGGAAGGATACAAATCGAATGCCAAATCACAGACAAACGAAGATAAGGTGAGGTTTCACAAACGCCAATGCAGCAGCCAATTGGTCTGGTGCAAGAGGCGGGATCTAAACACAACAGTATAGATGCAAACAAAGCAAAACCTAACCCTAGAGGCGGCTGGCGTGAGAATATATAGGGTGGTATCCTGTGGAAGGCGAACAGACACAGGCTGTGGGCTAGAAGACGTACAGACTCAGACTTTGGGCCAACATGGCCCAGTTCTGTAATGTAGGACTGTTTAAATCACACAGATCGACTCGAGACTCCAAATGAGATGAAACCAATGGAAAACGATCCGTCTTCTCCTCAGCTTTCCAAAAAGTACAAGAACGCGCCAATCGGACTTCGTATAAGGAAGTTATGCCCATTTTGGTGCATGGTGGTCGATGTAGTCCGAACCAGCGAAATCTTGACTTCAAAACATCCGTGCGACTCCGTCTTCAACTCCAACTCTTCTATTCCATCTCCCATGTTCCTAAGCAACAAAATATCACTAGTATTCAGTAGCATCCCATCCAAACAAATATTAACATAGTTGCTAAGGAAAGAATTAACCTCATGGTTCAAGCGACGGGCACGGGCGCGTGTGATTGGTCCTTGTAATTGAATTGTAGGTGGAGGCTCCATGTGTGTATCATGTGAAGTGATGTTCTCATCATCCTCCCCCTCTTGAATTGGAGTCGTCCTCGACTCAAGCTCATCGTCAGCTCCCAAAAAGGGTTTTAAATCATCAGCATGGGGCATCAATTTAAACTTTCTCAAATCAGGAAAACGATCCTTGCGCAAGTACAACCAAACAAGATCTCCTGGTTTGAAAAACATCTTCTTTCTTCCTTTATTTGTCTTTTGAGCAAAATAGCGTGCCTTCTTTTCTATAACTTCCTTGGTCTTCAGATGCATAGCTTTCACAAACTCTGCACGCATAGTTGCCTCCATGTTTGCTCTCTCTTGAAAAGGAAGTGGCAGCAAATCAAGTGGTGTGATTAGCTTAAAACCATACACCACTTCAGACGGGCACAATTGTGTTGTTGAGTGAACAACTCTATTGTATGCAAATTCAACATGTGGAAGGCAGTCCTCCCATTCCTTCAAGTTCTTCTTAATCATTGTTCGCAGCAACATGGAGAGTGTACGGTTTACCACCTCTGTTGGACCATCAGTTTGCGGATGACAAGTTGAAAATAGCAAATTTGTGCCAAGCTTGACCCACATTGTCTTCCAAAAGTAACTCATAAACTTCACATCACGATCTGAAACAATGGCTCTAGGCATCCCGTGCAATCTCACAATTTCCCTGAAAAATAAATCAGCAATATGTGAAGCATCGTTGGTCTTGTGACAGGGAATAAAGTGTGCCATTTTAGAAAACTTATCCACTCTTACAAATATGGAGTCTCTCCCCCTCTTTGTCCTAGGCAATCCCACAATAAAGTCCATGCTAATATCTTCCCAAGGTGCACTAGAAACAGGAAGTGGAGTATACAAACCATATGGGTTAAGTTTGGACTTAGCTTTATGGTATGTGGCACAACGCTGCACAAATCGTTCAACATCTCTCCGCATCTTTAGCCAATAAAAATTATTGCACAGCAGGGCCAAAGTCTTTTCTCTCCCAAAATGTTCCATTAATCCACCGCCATGTGATTCCTGCAACAACAGCAAACGTACGGACGAATCTGGAACACATAGCTTGTTAGCATGGAACAGGAACCCGTCATAAACATGAAATTTTTTCCATCCTTTCCCATCATTACATTTAGCGTATGGTTCAGCAAATTCTTTATCTACAACATACAAATCTTTCAAACTTTCCAAATCTGGAACGTTAATATCAAGTTGAGATAAAAGAACAACCCTGCGAGACAATGCATCAGCAACCACATTTTCTTTGCCATTCTTGTATTTCACAATGTATGGGAAAGGTTCAATAAATTCAACCCATTTAACATGTCTATGGTTCAGTTTAGCTTGCCCTCTCAAATATTTAGTGCTTCATGATCAGAATGTATAATAAACTCCTTAGGCAAAAGGTAATGTAGCCAAGTTTCAAGCACACGCACTAAGGCATATAATTCCTTATCATAGGTGGAATAATTCAACTGTGGACCATGCAATTTCTCACTAGAATAGGTCACGGGTTTACCTCCTTGTAGCAGTACACCTCCTATTCCAACACCACTAGCATCACATTCTAACTCAACAGGCTTACTGAAGTCGGGTAGATGAAGTAGAGGTGCACGTGTAAGGAGATCCTTGAATGTGGCAAGAGATTGTTCTTGTGCTGGCTCCCAAGTAGAAGTAACTCCCTTCTTGGTCAACTCAGGTAAAGGACCGGCTATGGTGCTGAAATCTTTCACAAAACGCCGGTAGAAACCTGCAAGACCAAGAAAACTACGTACTGCAAGGTTAGTTTTAGTTGTATGCATGACACGTCCTTTCAGATTAATAACTTGCGATGAGGAAGGAGAAACAACTTTGTCTTTTTGTTGCCTCGAAAGTGTTTTAGGTACTTGCTGATTTTCAGAAAGTTGTTTGCTCTTTTGTGCGTCCCTAGCACGTTTTTCTTGTTCAAATTTCACAATTTCAGCAGGAGTCATAGGAAGCAATGTAACTTTCTTTCCTTTATACATAAATGTGTACTTATTGCTCCTACCATGGTGTGTAGCATCAGTATCATATACCCAAGGTCTACCAAGTAATAGAGAACATGCTTGCATTGGTACTACATCAAATTCAGCAACTCCGAAGTATGTACCAATGGAAAATTCGATGTGAGCAGTTTGTGTTACCATGACCTTACCGCTATTGTTGAACCATTGCACGTGGTAAGGGTGTGGATGTGCACGTGTGGGAAGTTGAAGCTTAGTTACCACGTCGAGGCTCACCAAATTGTTGTAACTACCGCTGTCGATGATGACTCGCGCACGACGGTTATTGACGAGGAAGAAGGTCTGAAATAGATTGTTCCGTTGTGACTGGTCGTCCTGGTCCATGTGAGTGCTCAAGTCACGTTGTACAATAACTGCTGCCATGTTAGTGAAAAGACAAAGCAACAAAGAATAATCCTTATGTAAAACAGTTAGGTGGGGTGGTGGATGTGTGGTGGAAGCAATCCGTCAAGCACCTTACCCACGCTTGCAAGTGTTCTTACCACGCCGCAGTGAGGTCACCGGCCTACAGGTGATGAACCAACTGGAGGGTGGTGTACAATTGCAAGAAATGAACCTGTCCTGACCAAGAGAAAGGTGTAGCTTGGAAGGCAAGTGAGTAGCAAGGATTAGCGATAGTAATAACAGTTAAACCAAGTTCAATAAGTATTCCCTAGTACTCGTCAAAGTTGCTGGCCTTAGTGCTCCCAATGTGAAAATTCAAGCAATAGAGGGAAACTATGTGCCCAAAACTCAAATGGAAGCAACAACAGGCCAAAATCAGCTCTCTGCAGATCGGACAAGAGATCGGACAAGGGATCGGACAAGCAGAATCTGTTACTGCCGCTGATAATTCTGTTACTACCGCGGATCGGACAAGAGTTCGGACAAGAGATCAGACAAGCAGAATCTGTTACTGCCCCTGAGAAGTTGTTACTGCCGAATCTGTTACTGCCGCTGAGAATTCTGTTACTACCGTTTCTTCTTTTTTTTTCCTTTTTTTTCTCTCTCTTTTTTTCACTCTATTTTTTTTTTGAACAAGGATGACCAGAGATGCAACCACAAAATTGGCACCTACAACTGAGGTGGGATGTGGCTCACAAAAATTCAAACAAGTTCGCTGTCCGGCGAGCAAAAACTTTGACCAATTTTTTTCTTTATCTTCCTGATTTTTTTTGGCGATTTTGGTGAGGGCTAACAGGGGAACCGTGTTAGGGTACCCACCCAAATTGGGTCAGGAACACGCTCAAAAAATTTCAGATTTTTCTGCCAAACGAGCGAAAAGTTATGCCTGTTTTACTGAAGGGGGGTCACAAAGAGTCGATGTGGAAACAAATAGGGTTGCGGAAGGGGGGTTTTTCGGTGGGGAATTTTTTTTTCTGAGACACAAGAACAACTACTACTCAAACGACACAGAGGGATGACTAAACCAGCAACAAGACTCGACCAAGAACACGAACTCAACAAAGTTAAAACTGAAATTAAAATTGCAAGGCACAAAGGGGTTCTCGGTGGGGAATTTTTTTTGGTGCGGTTTTCTGGACTCTAGGTAAAAACAAAAGCAGATCGAGATTACCTAACGGAAAATCTGAGCTCTGATACCAACTGATGGGGGAGTGGTCCCGATCTTCCGCTAGGTAAAGGATAAACTTGGGTTGGTGGAGAATCTCGAAGGCCAGCAACTTTGACGAGTACTAGGGAATACTTATTGAACTTGGTTTAACTGTTATTATTATCGCTAATCCTTGCTACTCACTTTGCCTTCCAAGCTACACCTTTCTCTTGGTCAGGACAGGTTCAATTCTTGCAATTGCACACCACCTCCACTTGGTTCATCACCTGTAGGCCGGTGACCTCACTGCGGCGTGGTAAGAACACTTACAAGCGTGGGTAAGGTGCTTGACAGATTGCTTCCATCCCACACCCACCACCACACCTAGCTGTTTTCCATCAGGATTATTCTTTGTTGTTTTGTCTTTCACTAACATGGCAGATAACAGCGGTACCCCCCCATCTGATTTTAATGAATGTGTCTCACGACGTGCTCTACTAGAGTCTCAGCGGCAGACCCAACATTCCATCGAATGTCTCGCACGTACTGTGGCTGACCTAGTAGACCGGATGACTGCCTTGGAAACACGCTTGCCTGCTGCACAAGCCAACAATGACCATGTTGAAGAGGAAGACGACCATATTGAAGAGGAAGACGACCTATCCTATGCTGGGAACAATGGCATTGGACCTGATGAGGCTGCACATCATCGTTTTCAGTTCAACCATCAAGGTATGGGCGGCCACCGCAACCGCCATCCACGAGGTAACAATGACAACCACAGGAACAATGATCCCTACTCTAAGGTAAAATTTTCAGTACCTCCTTTGCTGGCACCTATGATCCAGATGCATATTTAGATTGGGAGATGTCAGTCGAACAAAAAATTTAATGCTCACATGGTTCCTGCTATCCACCGCGTGCGCTTAGCTACTAGTGACTTCACTGGATATGCTCTTCTTTGGTGGACTGAAATAGTTCAGGTTGGCAATGAACCACAAACTTGGGATATGTTAAAACGACAAATGCGTGGTAGATGGGTCCCTCCTTCATATAAACGTGATTTGAGAAAAAAATTACAGTGCCTAAACCAAGGAAATAAATCGGTAGAGGAGTATTATCAGGAGTTGCAAATAGGTTGCATGCGTGCTGAAATTGAGGAGGACAATGAGGATAAAATGGCCCGTTTTTATGGTGGTTTAAGACGTGAAATTCAGGATATCATTGATTACAAAGAATACAATACTATCACTCGTCTTTTCCACCTTGCTATGCTTGCAGAAAAAGAATTGCAGTGTCGCCAACAACCACAATGCAGCATGAGGACCAACATTGGTGGTGCTACTTCACGCTCAAGTGGGCAGCAGCATCGACCACCACCACCACCTTCTCGACCGATGGCTACATCAGCACCTTCTACATCTACAGCCCAGGCTGAGAGCTCTAAGGCTGCAGCATCCAAGGCGCCAGCCAAGCCCACCTCCTCGGCGGCCTCTACTGCACGTTCTGCAGCGATCCAGTGTCACAGATGCAAAGGACTTGGCCACGTTATGAAGGACTGCCCTAGTCAGCGGGGCTTATATTGCTACAGAAGATGGTGGTTACGTAAGTGCTAGTGATGTTGAAGATGAATATGCACTTGCTGCTAACATTGCAGGAGATGATGATACATTCGACGATGACGCTGTTTTTGCGCCGGATGCCTCTGTTCGACCTTGAAGCACTTATTGTACAACGCGTCTTGAGCACTCACATGGAGCAGGACGACAGGGCACAACGGAACAATCTGTTTCAGACCTTCTTCGTCGTCAATGACCGTCGGTACGTGTCATCATCGACAGCGGTAGTTGCAATAATTTGGTGAGCCACGACATGGTAACGAAGCTTCAACTTCCCACACGTGCGCATCCACACCCTTACCATGTGCAATGGTTCAACAATAGCGGTAAGGTCAAGGTAACACAAACTGCTCACATCAAATTTTCCATTGGTACATACTTCGGAGCTGCTGATTTTGATGTAGTACCAATGCAAGCATGTTCTCTGTTACTTGGTAGACCTAGGAGTATGATACTGATGCTACACACCATGGTAGGAGCAATAAGTACACATTTATGTATAAAGGAAAGAAAGTTACATTGCTTCCTATGACTCCTGCTGAAATTGTAAAATTTGAACAAGAAAAACATGCTAGGGATGCACAAAAGAGCAAACAACCTTCTGAAATCAGCAAGTAGCTAAGACGCTTTTGAGGCAACAGAAAGGTAAAATTGCTTCTCCTTCTTCATCACAAGTTATTAATCTGAAAGGACATGTCATGCTTGCAACTAAAACTGACCTTGCTGAAATTTGTGATGATACTCCTTGCTGTACGGCTTGATTTGCACAAACGTGTTGTTTTCACTTGCAAACATTCTTAGCTCTGTTCCTGTTGCAGTCACTGACCTTTTGCAGGAGTTTAACGATGTTTTTCCTGCTGAGATACCACCCGGGCTGCCACCGATACGCGGCATCGAGCACCAAATTGATTTGGTCCCGGGAGCATCTCTTCCTAATCGTGTAGCGTACCGCACCAATCCGGAGGAGACAAAAGAAATTGAGCGCCAAGTACAGGACCTTCTTAATCGTGGGTACGTTCGTGAAAGCCTTAGTCCTTGTGCAGTACCCGTTCTTTTGGTACCTAAGAAAGATGGTAGTTGGCGCATGTGTGTTGATTGTCGTGCTATTAATAATATCACCATTCGATATCGACACCCTATTCCTAGATTGGATGACATGCTTGATGAGCTTAGTGGTGCCATTATCTTTACTAAGATCGATCTCCGTAGTGGCTACCACCAAATTCGCATGAAACTAGGTGATGAATGGAAAACTGCTTTTAAAACAAAGTTTGGATTATATGAGTGGCTTGTCATGCCTTTTGGACTTACTAATGCACCTAGTACCTTCATGCGCTTGATGAATGAAGTCCTACGGCACTTTATAGGACGCTTTGTGGTCGTATACTTTGATGATATCTTGGTTTATAGGCAAGTCTCTCACTGAACATGTTGAACACCTACGTGCTGTTTTTCTGTCCCTCCGTGAGGCTAGAATGTTTGGTAACCTTGAGAAGTGCACGTTTTGCACGGATCGAGTTGTGTTTCTCGGATATGTTGTCACTTCACAGGGTATTGAGGTTGACGCGGCGAAGGTAGAAGCAATCAACAGCTGGCCACAACCCCAACTATCACACAGGTACGTAGTTTTCTTGGTCTTGCAGGTTTCTACCGGCGTTTTGTGAAAGATTTCAGCACCATAGCCGGTCCTTTGCATGAGTTGACCAGAAGGGAGTTACTTTTACTTGGAGCCAGCACATGAACAAGCTTTTGCCACACTCAAAGATCGTCTTACCCATGCACCTCTACTTCAGCTACCCGACTTCAGTAAGCCTTTTGAGTTAGAATGTGATGCTAGTGGTTTTGGATTAGGAGGTGTGCTGCGCAAGGAGGTAAACCCGTGGCCTATTTTAGTGAGAATTACATGGCTCACAGTTGAACTATTCTACCTATGATAAGAATTATATGCCTTAGTGCGTGTGCTTGAAACTTGGCAACATTACCTTTTGCCTAAGGAGTTTATTATTCATTCGGATCATGAAGCATTGAAGCATATACGTAGTCAAGCAATCTGAATAAACGACATGCTAAATGGGTAGAATTTATTGAAACTTTTCCATATATCATTAAGCATAAGAAAGGGAAAGATAATGTGATTGCCGATGCTTATCTAGACGTTATACATTGCTTTCTCAACTTGATTATAAGATCTTTGGTTTAGAAACATGAAGGGCATGTATGCTACTGATTTGGACTTCAAAGATGCTTTTTACAAATTGTACAGACAACCGTGCTTGGAACAAATATGTGCTGAATAATGGATATCTTTTTTCGTGCTAACAAGTTATGTGTGCCGGCTAGCTCTCTTCGCTTGTTGTTATTGCAGGAAAGCACATGGTGGTGGTTTGATGGGTCATTTGGATCAAAGAAAACCGAAGATGTGCTGTCCACACACTTCTATTGGCCTAGGATGAGACGAGATGTTGAGCGCTATGTGGCACGATGCACTACTTGCAATAAGCTAAGTCCCCGTCTAAACCCACATGGTCTTTATATGCCTCTGCTCGTTCCTAGTGTACCTTGGAGGATATTTCTATGGATGTTGTTGTTAGGGATTACCTAGAACTAGGAGGGGGAGAGATAGTATTTTGTGGTGGTAGATCGTTTCTCTAAAATGGCGCATTTTATACCTTGTCACAAGAGCGCGATGCTACAAATGGTTGCTGATTTGTTTTTCAGAGAGGTCGTACGCTGTGCATGGAGTTCCCAATACCATCGTTCAGATCGTGATGCCAAATTCTTAAGTCATTTTTGGAGGACGTTGTGGCATAAGTTGGGGGACGAAGCTGATGTTTTCTACTACTTGTCAACCCCCAAACGGATGGACCAAATGGAGGTCGTCAACCGCACATTGTCCACCATGTTGAGGGCTGTTTGAAGACCACATTGAAGCTTTGGGAAGAGTGTCTACCTCATAATTGATGTTTGCATATAATAGTCAGTACACGCCACTACTAAGGTAATCCGTTTCAAGTGGTCTATGGCTTTAATTCCACGTGCTCCCATTGATTTGCTACCATTACCACCATCTGAAAAATTGAATTTGAATGCTACTTACACGTGCTGAATTATTACTTAAGATGCATGAAACTACTAAAGCAAACATAGAGAAAATGAATGAGAAAATATCGTGCTTATGGTAGTAAGGGTAGAAAGAGATAACATTTGAACCGGGTGATCTTGTTTGGTTGCACTTGCGCAAGGATCGTTTTCCTGATTTACGAAAGCTTCGAATTGATGCCCCGTGCTGATGGTCCTTTCCGTGTGCTTGAGAAGATAAATGACAATGCATATAGCTGAAGTTGCCTGCAGCTTTTGGGGTTAGTCCCACATTTAACATTTCAGATTTAAAGCCCTATTTGGGAGATGATGATGAGCTTGAGTCGAGGACGTCTCCATTCAAGAGGGGAGGATGATGAGGACATCACTTCACTGATACACACATGGAGCCTCCACATACAATTCAACTACAAGGACCAATCACAACGCCCGTGCCCGTCGCTTGAACCATGAGGTTAATTCTTTCCTTAGCAACTATGTTAATATTTGTTTTTGGACGGGATACTACTGAATACTAGCGATATTTTGTTGCTTAGGAACATGGAGATGGAATAGAAGAATTGGAGTTGAAGACGGAGTCGCACGATGATTTGAAGTAAGAGAATTCGCTGGTTCGGACGACAATTAACCACCCTGCACCAAATGGGCATAATTTCCTCATACGAAGTCCGATTGGCGCGTTCTTTGACTTTTTGGAAAGCTGAGGGAAAGACGGATCGTTTGCCATTGGTTTCACCTCATTTGGAATCTCGAGTCCTGTGTATTTAAAAACAGTCCTGCGTGACCAGAACTGGGCCGTGTTGGCCCATAGTCTGAGTCTGTACGTCTTCTAGCCCACACCTGTGTCTGTTCACCTTCACAGGCCGCCGCCCTATATATTCTCATGCCAGCCGCCGCTAGGGTTAGGTTTTGGCTTGGTTTGCATCTACACTGTTGTGTTTAGATCCGCCTCTTGCACCGGGACCGATTGGCTGCTGCATGGCGTTTGTGAAACCTCACCTTATCTCGTTTGTCTCGTGATTTGGCATTCGATTTTATCCTTCTTGTTCTTGCTTGTGTTCTTGGGTTCGTTGCAGGAATTAGCCTTCGGCGAGGCAATCGCTTCTGCGAGGTTGATAACCAACGGAGACAGTAGTTGTAACGATTGCAAGGTTTTGATCCGCCGGACCGGAGCCTTGGATCGCCAACGTCGAGATTCTCCACCACCATTCCAGTTATCCTTTACCTAGCGGAAGATCGGACCAGCCCATCAGGCTAGAAGCAGCAGAGACCCACTTGGGCTGTTTGACCAGGACTGACTAGGTACACGGGCGGTGAGTGATTGCCGGGTCTGGAGAGTTGCGGATCAGCCGGCCCAATCCGGGTACCTGGTGCAAAGTCGGGGAGGCTTTATCGTTTCGGCGCAAAAACTGACCAACGTTGATCTTGTATTCGATGTCTAGAGAGAAGTCGTTTGCTACGAAAGCTTAGCTTCCGGATAAGTATCTGTATCTCTAGGCCACAGTCAGTCAGTCGAGTCTGTAAAATTCCTAAGGGCAGTTGAGTCTTTTCTTTTATTCCTGCTCTGTAAAAAACCCTAAGGGGCTTGGAATATTCTAGGTCCATTGGGCACTATAAATAGGGCCCCAACTCCTAGGGTTGGGACTACACTTCTAGAAATCACTTTTTAATCATTCATTGGGTCATCTTTTGTTCCTGCGTTACTGTCTCTCTCTCTGTTGTGCGCCGCCAGCACTTTGTTTGTTGCATTTTGCCTTGCATTTACTCCTTCTCAGTAAGATTAATCTTCTGTTCTTGTTGAAGTGCATGCATAGATTCTCTGGTTCAAAAGCTTCGATTCGTTTGTGTGTGTGATTTATTCCTGAGAATGTGCCTCGGGTTTGCGTTGTTCTTCACGCAGTAGGACCAGTTCTTGCTGTTGCAAGTAGTACTACTACACTGTACAACAGTGCACTAGTACTAGTGTTGCTTTTTTCTGCGTAGCCTTTTTGATCGAAGTAGAACTGGGTTGAGCTACCTTTCTGCTTGTTTCTGGTGAAGCCCTTCTCTTGTTCGAGAGTCCTCGGCTCCGTGATGTCAGGCTTCGATCTGACATCCTCGAAGGTTCGCTCAAACTTCGG
>JAAALK010000283.1:79521511-79557382 GCA_019279435.1 Zizania palustris | reverse complement strand
CTTTACCGCTTGGCGGTGCGAAGCTCGTGGTGAAGCCTGAAAACGAGCGCACAGACACACTGCAAAGTGTATGTCTGGCCTCATAGTAGTCAAGTAGACGAGGGAGTCGATCATGCTTCGGAACTCCTTCTGATCTACGGCTTCTCCATCTTCGTTAGGATCCAATGCTACAGATGTAGCCATTGTAGTGGCGAGTGGCTTCGCATCAGCCATGTCGAATTTCTTGAGCAGATCCTTGGTGTACTTCGTCTGATGGACGAAAGTACCTTGTTTGCTTTACTTGATTTGAAAACCAAGGAAAAAGGTGAGTTCGCCATCATGGACATCTCGAACTCCTTGCTCATGACATCTGCAAACTCGGCAACCAAAGCATGAGAAGAGCCACCAAAGATGATATCATCCACATAAATCTGGACTACGAGGAATCTTTGCCATGCTTGAGAGTGAACGGGGTTTATCAACAGATCCCATCAAATATCCCCGCTCAAGCAGAAAAGACTTAAGTCTATCATACCAAGCCTGAGGGGCCTGCTTGAGTCCATAAAGAGCCTTATGAAGTTTAAGTACTTTATGTGGGTATTTGGGGTTTTCAAAACCAGGGGTTGTTTTACATAAATATCTTCGCCTATGAAGCCATTAAGAATGCACTTTTGACATCCATTTGATAGAGTTTAAATCCCCGGGATGTCGCAAAGGCAAGCAAAATCCTAATGGCCTCTAGACGCGCAACAGGTGCAAAAGTTTTAGTAAAATCAATCCCTTCTAATTGAAAATAACCCCGAGCTACAAGTCTAGCCTTGTTTCTAACTATTGTTTCATCCTCCCCTTGTTTGTTTTTGAAAATCAATTTTGTTCCAATGAAATGAACATTTGGTGGAGGATCAACTAAAGTCCAGACTTGGTTTCTCTCAAAATTTTCAAGTTCTTCATGCATGGCATTGATCCAACTAGAATTAAAAAGTGCATGACTAACATCTAAGGGCACAAAAGACGCAACAAAAGCTGAATCAATGAAATGAGCATGAGAACGTGTTACCCTTTGATCAAGCTCACCAATGATCTGCTCTGGAGGATGCATCCTTTGAACATGATGTGGAGCCTCGCGGCGGGATGCAGTCTCCCCCTTAACTTGTGCGTTGGAGTGGTCCAAGATGACCGATGTCGAGGTAGTTGCTTCGGGACCTTGTGCCGAAGTGGTCGAAGCGAGGTCGGCTTCGAGGGTTGATGTCGAGGGTAGTAGGGGTTCATCCTCGAAATCTCCAGGATCTTCTTCGAAGATGGTCTGTTCCATGTCGTGTTCATTTGCCTGTTCAAGAGTAGAACTAACAGAGGGGGTCGATTCATCAAAAAGTCACATCACATGACTCGATGACAGTGTTAGTCTCCAAATTATAAACACGATAAGAATGACCATGTGTAGTGTAACCCAAAAAGATCCCGTCAGAAGAACGCGACTCAAATTTGTCCAAATTTCCACGTTTTAGGATAAAGTAGCGATAGCCAAAAACTCAAAGATGAGTAACCTTGGGCTGTCTCCCAAAACGCAGTTCATAAGATGTCAAGTTCAAAATTGAGCGCAAGAAAATTCGGTTTGAGATGTAACAAGAAGTGTTCATGGCCTCAGCGCAGAATTTTCTAGGAGTCCTGTGCTCATCAAGCATTGTCCTAGCCATCTCAACCAAAGTGCGGTTCTTTCTCTCAACAACACCGTTCTGTTGAGGAACCCGCGGAGCAGAGAATTGATGTTCTATACCATGCTCCATGCAAAAGTCAACAAAGAGACTGTTCTTGAACTCAATGCCATTATCACTTCGAATGAATTTCAATGCACTAGGGAGTTCAGTGAAAAGTCTCAAAGCCAAGCTCCGAAAGTGTGAAAACACTTAATCCTTGCAGGCGAGAAAGAAGACCCAAGAGTAACGAGAGAAATCATCGACAATAACTAACACATACCACTTGCCGCCTAAAGAACTAACTCGAGAAGGACCTACAGTGTCCATGTGGAGAAGTTCTCCAAGTTGTTCAGTCATCACAGTGGTGACTGGTGAGTGCGAAGCGGCAATCATTTTTCCATGTCGACAAGGAGCGCAAACTAAATTATTCTCAAACTTGAGCTTGGGCAATCCTCGGATCAGACCTAGGGCACTCAGACGAGCGAGCAACTCAAAGCTCATATGCCCTAGTCTCTTATGCCACTTCCAAAGCTCAGAAGTCGAATGTGCAACAAGACAATGAGAAGAACCAGATGACTTAGAAAAATCAGCTCCAAAAACTCTCCCAACTCTAAAGATCTTACAAACCATAACGCCATCAGAATTGAGTACTTGCGAAGTATTGCGATGGAATCGCACTTCGAAGCCCTCATCAAGCAATTGAGATATAGAAAGTAAATTGTATTCCAAGTTTTCAACCAAAGTAACATCTTTGAGAGTGAAATTCGAGTTAATTCTTACCACACCTTTACCTTTCACTCTACTCCTTCGATTGTTGTCGAAGGAGATATGTTCCCTTTGCTTGGTTGTGGTGAGGCTGGAGAACCATGCTGCATCTCCAGTCATATGGCGCGAACAACCAGAGTCCATGATTCACGTGCCCTCCAAGCCTCGATCTGGTGCCTACATATGATAAGAAAATCTCGATCGCTCAGTGCTGGGGTGAGTGAATATATGACGAGGCATCCAGCACTGAGTGATACGAGTAGTAGGCATAGTAAAAGTAGACTGTCTACGCACAGGATAATCAGAATGATGCAAAGTGCGAGGTCTGCCTACGTGCTGAGATCTAAAAGCATGACGAGGTCTCCTACTCTAATGAGGTAGAAAGCTACTCGCCCGGGGTCTACCACCATATGAAACATGGTGAACACCTCGAGGAGAAAAACCTCTCCGAGAAGCACGAGGAGCCTCGAAAACATGACGTGAGTACAACTCAGACTCATGCATACCTCGAGATGGGTAATGCATGTCCTGGAAACTCAACGCCTGATAGCGTCGCTCATCCTTGATGCGACGAAAACAAAACCCAACCAAATGACCCGCCCTCTAACAGTAGGAACAATGAAAAACTCTCCTAGGGGCACTCTCATGGGTCATAGGAGCAATCCTCACAGGCTCCTTGGGCTTCTACTGAGTGGTTTCTTGGGAGGGATTTTCTTGGCAGGAGGAGTGGTTTTCTTTGGAGTCCGGGTAGGCTTTTTGGCTGATGGAGTGTCTAACAGAGCTCTCTCTTTCTCTAAGGTAGTGGGTGAGATAAAAATAGTTTTGTTCTCACTGTCTGAAGGAATCCCCTCAAAACCCAATCCCAGAGCTAACCCTGCTCTGTCAGCACACATCTTGGTTTTGGCCAAGAGCAAGTTCATCCTACCCTTTCCCTCAGTGTATCTATTAACCACATAAAGAAGGTATTCATTTTCAGTCATGAGATTCTCAGCTCGCTCTCTAACAATGCCTAGCTAGTCCTTAAGGGTTATGCATGTGTCACACACAGGTTGCACATCCTTAGAACTACCGGCCCTCTCCAATCTAGCCTCTAAATCCTGAACATGCTTATCCTGTAAATTAATGCTCTCATGTAATAAGGGGCAGTTCATGCATTCATTTAAAACACGAGGACTAGAATCCACCAACAAAAGCTGCTTCTGTGCAGTCTCAAGCACAGAAAGAGTTTGAGCATGCACAGAACACAACTGAGCAAGCTCTCCCATGACAACATTGCAAGATTCACATTCAGCATCATTAACTCTAGACTTAAGCATGGCATAAACAGTAGAAATAGATTCTAGCCTAAGTCTAAGTTCTTTTCTATCTCTAGCGGCTTGCACAAGTAATCTATCCTGACCAAGAACTACTTCATTCAGTTCATTTAATTTAATTGAAAGCTAGTCATAGGATAGTGGTACCTCAGATGAGTCAAGCTTATCGCCGCTGTGATCGCTATCGGCCATGAAGCAAAGGCCAGTGAAATCTCGTCCCTTCTTGTCCTTCTTCTCCTCCTTCCTTGGAGCCTCCTCCTCCTCAGAGCTCGACTCCTCAGTTGAGAAAGTGTCGATGTCGCTGAGAGCAGCAATAAATGCTTTGGAAGCGGCTTTGGCTACCCTCTTAGCCACCTTGCCGCGCTTGCCCTTCACAAAGAGTTTCCTCTCCTTCTTGTGGTATTTGGGGCGCTCACTCTCATCTCTCTTCTTGAGTTTAGGACAGTTGGCCTTGATGTGAGAAGTGTCGCCACACTCAAAACAACCATTGAAACCACTTCTCCTCTGATCCCGTCTCTCATGGTGAAAACGGGTGAACCTTTTGGCAATGAGAGCAAGCTCATCATCATCCAGAGTATCTACCTGCTCCTTAGTGACGGAGACCAGGGAGGACAAAGCAAAACCATCTGCAAAAACACAAGTGCCCGATGTGCTTGGTTCTGCAGTGGTGCCACGACTAGTGCTAGAAACCAATGCCAATGGATGTGGCAAGGAGTTCCTATGCACTGCAAGAGATGCCTTGGAAATCTCTATGGACTTCAGCTTGCTGAAGAGCTCATCACAGGTCAATGTGTCATAACCCGCAGACTCCTCAATGCTGGATATCTTCACTTCCCATATGCTACGATCAAGAGCATAGAGAAGCTTGATAGCCCTATCATGATCATTGTAAGCAAGCGTCCTGTTGGACCGCAAGTTACTCACTATTGCATCAAAGCGAGAAAACATGACATCTATAGATTCACCAGGTGCCTGCACAAACAGTTGATACTGTTGATTGTATGTGCTTTGATGCCTGACCTTAATCTGTGTAGAGCCCTCATGAAAGATAGTGAGTGTAGTCCAAATCTCCCTAGTTGTCCTAAGGTGTTGAACCCTGTCAAACTCACTTCTACTCAAACCAATGAACAATATATTTCTTGCCTTGGAGTTGGCATTATACTGATCCTTCTCTGTTTTAAAGGTGCGAGTTTCAGGGATGGAGTATTGTGAGTCCACAATCTCCCAAATTGCATTTCCTTGGCTTAGCAAGTAAGCCTCCATGCACACCTTCCAGTATGCAAAATCTGTCCCATCGAACAGAGGTATTTTACCAACTCTGTCAATGTCGCTCATAGATCACAAAACCGGTTAAGGTCAACTGGTGATCATAACCTGCTCTGATACCAATTCTTGGACCAAAAACGGTGACCAGAGGGGGGTGAATGGGAGCTTTTAAAACTTTAGACTAAAAAATAGCCTTCTATTTTACTTGTCTAATGCGGAACAGGCTTCGAACACACCCTTCGAAGTTCTGATTCGGAGGTATTTCACAGCTCCGAAATCAGGCTTCGCAAGGAGCAAAAGTTCGAAGCCAAGAAGACTTCGCTCCACCCACAACCCCGAGAATTCAGCTCTGCTAAGTTAGTGCAGGCTCCGCACACAGGGTGCCTTCGAGCAGGCTTCGCACTTCACCCTTCGCAAGAGCGGACTTCCCTCAGAGGACTTCGATCAGCTCTGCTAAGTCAATGCAGGCTCTGCACACAGGATGCTTTTGAGCAGGCTTCGCACTTCACCCTTCGCAAGAGCGGACTTCCCTCAGAGGACTTCAATCAGCTCTGCTAAGTCAGTGCAGGCTCAGCACATTGGGTGCCTTCGAGCAGGCTTCGCACTTCACCATTCACAAAAGCATACTTCCCTCTGCGGACTTCGACCAAATACTCAACAACAGCAACTGGTGCTGGGCTTCGTACTTCGAAGGTCTAAACGCACACCGAACAGACTTCGCCGAGGACTTCGACAAGGGAAGAAAAACGGGCTTCGATCTTAGCCAAGAACAGTGCTTCGCTAGTAATCAGAGAGGTCTAGCCTCTAGTTTACACAGAGCGAACAGATACTGAAAAACACACACTTCACTCGATCAGGCTTCTGACACGGGCGCGTGTGATTGGTCCTTGTAATTGAATTGTAGGTGGAGGCTCCATGTGTGTATCATGTGAAGTGATGTTCTCATCATCCTCCCCCTCTTGAATTGGAGTCGTCCTCGACTCAAGCTCATCGTCAGCTCCCAAAAAGGGTTTTAAATCATCAGCATGGGGCATCAATTTAAACTTTCTCAAATCAGGAAAACGATCCTTGCGCAAGTACAACCAAACAAGATCTCCTGGTTTGAAAAACATCTTCTTTCTTCCTTTATTTGTCTTTTGAGCAAAATAGCGTGCCTTCTTTTCTATAACTTCCTTGGTCTTCAGATGCATAGCTTTCACAAACTCTGCACGCATAGTTGCCTCCATGTTTGCTCTCTCTTGAAAAGGAAGTGGCAGCAAATCAAGTGGTGTGATTAGCTTAAAACCATACACCACTTCAGACGGGCACAATTGTGTTGTTGAGTGAACAACTCTATTGTATGCAAATTCAACATGTGGAAGGCAGTCCTCCCATTCCTTCAAGTTCTTCTTAATCATTGTTCGCAGCAACATGGAGAGTGTACGGTTTACCACCTCTGTTGGACCATCAGTTTGTGGATGACAAGTTGAAAATAGCAAATTTGTGCCAAGCTTGACCCACATTGTCTTCCAAAAGTAACTCATAAACTTCACATCACGATCTGAAACAATGGCTCTAGGCATCCCGTGCAATCTCACAATTTCCCTGAAAAATAAATCAGCAATATGTGAAGCATCGTTGGTCTTGTGACAGGGAATAAAGTGTGCCATTTTAGAAAACTTATCCACTCTTACAAATATGGAGTCTCTCCCCCTCTTTGTCCTAGGCAATCCCACAATAAAGTCCATGCTAATATCTTCCCAAGGTGCACTAGAAACAGGAAGTGGAGTATACAAACCATATGGGTTAAGTTTGGACTTAGCTTTATGGTATGTGGCACAACGCTGCACAAATCGTTCAACATCTCTCCGCATCTTTAGCCAATAAAAATTATTGCACAGCAGGGCCAAAGTCTTTTCTCTCCCAAAATGTTCCATTAATCCACCGCCATGTGATTCCTGCAACAACAGCAAACGTACGGACGAATCTGGAACACATAGCTTGTTAGCATGGAACAGGAACCCGTCATAAACATGAAATTTTTTCCATCCTTTCCCATCATTACATTTAGCGTATGGTTCAGCAAATTCTTTATCTACAACATACAAATCTTTCAAACTTTCCAAATCTGGAACGTTAATATCAAGTTGAGATAAAAGAACAACCCTGCGAGACAATGCATCAGCAACCACATTTTCTTTGCCATTCTTGTATTTCACAATGTATGGGAAAGGTTCAATAAATTCAACCCATTTAACATGTCTATGGTTCAGTTTAGCTTGCCCTCTCAAATATTTTAGTGCTTCATGATCAGAATGTATAATAAACTCCTTAGGCAAAAGGTAATGTAGCCAAGTTTCAAGCACACGCACTAAGGCATATAATTCCTTATCATAGGTGGAATAATTCAACTGTGGACCATGCAATTTCTCACTAGAATAGGTCACGGGTTTACCTCCTTGTAGCAGTACACCTCCTATTCCAACACCACTAGCATCACATTCTAACTCAACAGGCTTACTGAAGTCGGGTAGATGAAGTAGAGGTGCACGTGTAAGGAGATCCTTGAATGTGGCAAGAGATTGTTCTTGTGCTGGCTCCCAAGTAGAAGTAACTCCCTTCTTGGTCAACTCAGGTAAAGGACCGGCTATGGTGCTGAAATCTTTCACAAAACGCCGGTAGAAACCTGCAAGACCAAGAAAACTACGTACTGCAAGGTTAGTTTTAGTTGTATGCATGACACGTCCTTTCAGATTAATAACTTGCGATGAGGAAGGAGAAACAACTTTGTCTTTTTGTTGCCTCGAAAGTGTTTTAGGTACTTGCTGATTTTCAGAAAGTTGTTTGCTCTTTTGTGCGTCCCTAGCACGTTTTTCTTGTTCAAATTTCACAATTTCAGCAGGAGTCATAGGAAGCAATGTAACTTTCTTTCCTTTATACATAAATGTGTACTTATTGCTCCTACCATGGTGTGTAGCATCAGTATCATATACCCAAGGTCTACCAAGTAATAGAGAACATGCTTGCATTGGTACTACATCAAATTCAGCAACTCCGAAGTATGTACCAATGGAAAATTCGATGTGAGCAGTTTGTGTTACCATGACCTTACCGCTATTGTTGAACCATTGCACGTGGTAAGGGTGTGGATGTGCACGTGTGGGAAGTTGAAGCTTAGTTACCACGTCGAGGCTCACCAAATTGTTGTAACTACCGCTGTCGATGATGACTCGCGCACGACGGTTATTGACGAGGAAGAAGGTCTGAAATAGATTGTTCCGTTGTGACTGGTCGTCCTGGTCCATGTGAGTGCTCAAGTCACGTTGTACAATAACTGCTGCCATGTTAGTGAAAAGACAAAGCAACAAAGAATAATCCTTATGTAAAACAGTTAGGTGGGGTGGTGGATGTGTGGTGGAAGCAATCCGTCAAGCACCTTACCCACGCTTGCAAGTGTTCTTACCACGCCGCAGTGAGGTCACCGGCCTACAGGTGATGAACCAACTGGAGGGTGGTGTACAATTGCAAGAAATGAACCTGTCCTGACCAAGAGAAAGGTGTAGCTTGGAAGGCAAGTGAGTAGCAAGGATTAGCGATAGTAATAACAGTTAAACCAAGTTCAATAAGTATTCCCTAGTACTCGTCAAAGTTGCTGGCCTTAGTGCTCCCAATGTGAAAATTCAAGCAATAGAGGGAAACTATGTGCCCAAAACTCAAATGGAAGCAACAACAGGCCAAAATCAGCTCTCTGCAGATCGGACAAGAGATCGGACAAGGGATCGGACAAGCAGAATCTGTTACTGCCGCTGATAATTCTGTTACTACCGCGGATCGGACAAGAGTTCGGACAAGAGATCAGACAAGCAGAATCTGTTACTGCCCCTGAGAAGTTGTTACTGCCGAATCTGTTACTGTCGCTGAGAATTCTGTTACTACCGTTTCTTCTTTTTTTTTCCTTTTTTTTCTCTCTCTTTTTTTCACTCTATTTTTTTTTTGAACAAGGATGACCAGAGATGCAACCACAAAAATTGGCACCTACAACTGAGGTGGGATGTGGCTCACAAAAATTCAAACAAGTTCGCTGTCCGGCGAGCAAAAACTTTGACCAATTTTTTTCTTTATCTTCCTGATTTTTTTTGGCGATTTTGGTGAGGGCTAACAAGGGAACCGTGTTAGGGTACCCACCCAAATTGGGTCAGGAACACGCTCAAAAAATTTCAGATTTTTCTGCCAAACGAGCGAAAAGTTATGCCTGTTTTACTGAAGGGGGGTCACAAAGAGTCGATGTGGAAAACAAATAGGGTTGCGGAAGGGGGGTTTTTCGGTGGGGAATTTTTTTTTCTGAGACACAAGAACAACTACTACTCAAACGACACAGAGGGATGACTAAACCAGCAACAAGACTCGACCAAGAACACGAACTCAACAAAGTTAAAACTGAAATTAAAATTGCAAGGCACAAAGGGGTTCTCGGTGGGGAATTTTTTTTGGTGCGGTTTTCTGGACTCTAGGTAAAAACAAAAGCAGATCGAGATTACCTAACGGAAAATCTGAGCTCTGATACCAACTGATGGGGGAGTGGTCCCGATCTTCCGCTAGGTAAAGGATAAACTTGGGTTGGTGGAGAATCTCGAAGGCCAGCAACTTTGACGAGTACTAGGGAATACTTATTGAACTTGGTTTAACTGTTATTATTATCGCTAATCCTTGCTACTCACTTTGCCTTCCAAGCTACACCTTTCTCTTGGTCAGGACAGGTTCAATTCTTGCAATTGCACACCACCTCCACTTGGTTCATCACTTGTAGGCCGGTGACCTCACTGCGGCGTGGTAAGAACACTTACAAGCGTGGGTAAGGTGCTTGACAGATTGCTTCCATCCCACACCCACCACCACACCTAGCTGTTTTCCATCAGGATTATTCTTTGTTGTTTTGTCTTTCACTAACATGGCAGATAACAGCGGTACCCCCCCATCTGATTTTAATGAATGTGTCTCACGACGTGCTCTACTAGAGTCTCAGCGGCAGACCCAACATTCCATCGAATGTCTCGCACGTACTGTGGCTGACCTAGTAGACCAGATGACTGCCTTGGAAACACGCTTGCCTGCTGCACAAGCCAACAATGACCATGTTGAAGAGGAAGACGACCATATTGAAGAGGAAGACGACCTATCCTATGCTGGGAACAATGGCATTGGACCTGATGAGGCTGCACATCATCGTTTTCAGTTCAACCATCAAGGTATGGGCGGCCACCGCAACCGCCATCCACGAGGTAACAATGACAACCACAGGAACAATGATCCCTACTCTAAGGTAAAATTTTCAGTACCTCCTTTTGCTGGCACCTATGATCCAGATGCATATTTAGATTGGGAGATGTCAGTCGAACAAAAATTTAATGCTCACATGGTTCCTGCTATCCACCGCGTGCGCTTAGCTACTAGTGACTTCACTGGATATGCTCTTCTTTGGTGGACTGAAATAGTTCAGGTTGGCAATGAACCACAAACTTGGGATATGTTAAAACGACAAATGCGTGGTAGATGGGTCCCTCCTTCATATAAACGTGATTTGAGAAAAAAATTACAGTGCCTAAACCAAGGAAATAAATCGGTAGAGGAGTATTATCAGGAGTTGCAAATAGGTTGCATGCGTGCTGAAATTGAGGAGGACAATGAGGATAAAATGGCCCGTTTTTATGGTGGTTTAAGACGTGAAATTCAGGATATCATTGATTACAAAGAATACAATACTATCACTCGTCTTTTCCACCTTGCTATGCTTGCAGAAAAAGAATTGCAGTGTCGCCAACAACCACAATGCAGCATGAGGACCAACATTGGTGGTGCTACTTCACGCTCAAGTGGGCAGCAGCATCGACCACCACCACCACCTTCTCGACCGATGGCTACATCAGCACCTTCTACATCTACAGCCCAGGCTGAGAGCTCTAAGGCTGCAGCATCCAAGGCGCCAGCCAAGCCCACCTCCTCGGCGGCCTCTACTGCACGTTCTGCAGCGATCCAGTGTCACAGATGCAAAGGACTTGGCCACGTTATGAAGGACTGCCCTAGTCAGCGGGCTTATATTGCTACAGAAGATGGTGGTTACGTAAGTGCTAGTGATGTTGAAGATGAATATGCACTTGCTGCTAACATTGCAGGAGATGATGATACATTCGACGATGACGCTGTTTTTGCGCCGGATGCCTCTGTCGACCTTGAAGCACTTATTGTACAACGCGTCTTGAGCACTCACATGGAGCAGGACGACAGGGCACAACGGAACAATCTGTTTCAGACCTTCTTCGTCGTCAATGACCGTCGGTACGTGTCATCATCGACAGCGGTAGTTGCAATAATTTGGTGAGCCACGACATGGTAACGAAGCTTCAACTTCCCACACGTGCGCATCCACACCCTTACCATGTGCAATGGTTCAACAATAGCGGTAAGGTCAAGGTAACACAAACTGCTCACATCAAATTTTCCATTGGTACATACTTCGGAGCTGCTGATTTTGATGTAGTACCAATGCAAGCATGTTCTCTGTTACTTGGTAGACCTTAGGAGTATGATACTGATGCTACACACCATGGTAGGAGCAATAAGTACACATTTATGTATAAAGGAAAGAAAGTTACATTGCTTCCTATGACTCCTGCTGAAATTGTAAAATTTGAACAAGAAAAACATGCTAGGGATGCACAAAAGAGCAAACAACCTTCTGAAAATCAGCAAGTAGCTAAGACGCTTTTGAGGCAACAGAAAGGTAAAATTGCTTCTCCTTCTTCATCACAAGTTATTAATCTGAAAGGACATGTCATGCTTGCAACTAAAACTGACCTTGCTGAAATTTGTGATGATACTCCTTTGCTGTACGGCTTGATTTGCACAAACGTGTTGTTTTCACTTGCAAACATTCTTAGCTCTGTTCCTGTTGCAGTCACTGACCTTTTGCAGGAGTTTAACGATGTTTTTCCTGCTGAGATACCACCCGGGCTGCCACCGATACGCGGCATCGAGCACCAAATTGATTTGGTCCCGGGAGCATCTCTTCCTAATCGTGTAGCGTACCGCACCAATCCGGAGGAGACAAAAGAAATTGAGCGCCAAGTACAGGACCTTCTTAATCGTGGGTACGTTCGTGAAAGCCTTAGTCCTTGTGCAGTACCCGTTCTTTTGGTACCTAAGAAAGATGGTAGTTGGCGCATGTGTGTTGATTGTCGTGCTATTAATAATATCACCATTCGATATCGACACCCTATTCCTAGATTGGATGACATGCTTGATGAGCTTAGTGGTGCCATTATCTTTACTAAGATCGATCTCCGTAGTGGCTACCACCAAATTCGCATGAAACTAGGTGATGAATGGAAAACTGCTTTTAAAACAAAGTTTGGATTATATGAGTGGCTTGTCATGCCTTTTGGACTTACTAATGCACCTAGTACCTTCATGCGCTTGATGAATGAAGTCCTACGGCACTTTATAGGACGCTTTGTGGTCGTATACTTTGATGATATCTTGGTTTATAGCAAGTCTCTCACTGAACATGTTGAACACCTACGTGCTGTTTTTTCTGTCCTCCGTGAGGCTAGAATGTTTGGTAACCTTGAGAAGTGCACGTTTTGCACGGATCGAGTTGTGTTTCTCGGATATGTTGTCACTTCACAGGGTATTGAGGTTGACGCGGCGAAGGTAGAAGCAATCAACAGCTGGCCACAACCCCAAACTATCACACAGGTACGTAGTTTTCTTGGTCTTGCAGGTTTCTACCGGCGTTTTGTGAAAGATTTCAGCACCATAGCCGGTCCTTTGCATGAGTTGACCAAGAAGGGAGTTACTTTTACTTGGGAGCCAGCACATGAACAAGCTTTTGCCACACTCAAAGATCGTCTTACACATGCACCTCTACTTCAGCTACCCGACTTCAGTAAGCCTTTTGAGTTAGAATGTGATGCTAGTGGTTTTGGATTAGGAGGTGTGCTGCTGCAAGGAGGTAAACCCGTGGCCTATTTTAGTGAGAAATTACATGGCTCACAGTTGAACTATTCTACCTATGATAAGGAATTATATGCCTTAGTGCGTGTGCTTGAAACTTGGCAACATTACCTTTTGCCTAAGGAGTTTATTATTCATTCGGATCATGAAGCATTGAAGCATATACGTAGTCAAGCAAATCTGAATAAACGACATGCTAAATGGGTAGAATTTATTGAAACTTTTCCATATATCATTAAGCATAAGAAAGGGAAAGATAATGTGATTGCCGATGCTTTATCTAGACGTTATACATTGCTTTCTCAACTTGATTATAAGATCTTTGGTTTAGAAACATTGAAGGGCATGTATGCTACTGATTTGGACTTCAAAGATGCTTTTACAAATTGTACAGACAACCGTGCTTGGAACAAATATGTGCTGAATAATGGATATCTTTTTCGTGCTAACAAGTTATGTGTGCCGGCTAGCTCTCTTCGCTTGTTGTTATTGCAGGAAGCACATGGTGGTGGTTTGATGGGTCATTTTGGATCAAAGAAAACCGAAGATGTGCTGTCCACACACTTCTATTGGCCTAGGATGAGACGAGATGTTGAGCGCTATGTGGCACGATGCACTACTTGCAATAAAGCTAAGTCCCGTCTAAACCCACATGGTCTTTATATGCCTCTGCTCGTTCCTAGTGTACCTTGGGAGGATATTTCTATGGATTTTGTGTTAGGATTACCTAGAACTAGGAGGGGGAGAGATAGTATTTTTGTGGTGGTAGATCGTTTCTCTAAAATGGCGCATTTTATACCTTGTCACAAGAGCGACGATGCTACAAATGTTGCTGATTTGTTTTTCAGAGAGGTCGTACGCTTGCATGGAGTTCCCAATACCATCGTTTCAGATCGTGATGCCAAATTCTTAAGTCATTTTTGGAGGACGTTGTGGCATAAGTTGGGGACGAAGCTGATGTTTTCTACTACTTGTCACCCCCAAACGGATGGACAAATGGAGGTCGTCAACCGCACATTGTCCACCATGTTGAGGGCTGTTTTGAAGACCAACTTGAAGCTTTGGGAAGAGTGTCTACCTCATATTGAGTTTGCATATAATAGGTCAGTACACTCCACTACTAAGGTAAGTCCGTTTCAAGTGGTCTATGGCTTTAATCCACGTGCTCCCATTGATTTGCTACCATTACCACCATCTGAAAAATTGAATTTTGATGCTACTACACGTGCTGAATTATTACTTAAGATGCATGAAACTACTAAAGCAAACATAGAGAAAATGAATGAGAAATATCGTGCTTATGGTAGTAAGGGTAGAAAAGAGATAACATTTGAACCGGGTGATCTTGTTTGGTTGCACTTGCGCAAGGATCGTTTTCCTGATTTACGAAAGTCTAAATTGATGCCCCGTGCTGATGGTCCTTTCCGTGTGCTTGAGAAGATAAATGACAATGCATATAAGCTTGAGTTGCCTGCAGCTTTTGGGGTTAGTCCCACATTTAACATTTCAGATTTAAAGCCCTATTTGGGAGATGATGATGAGCTTGAGTCGAGGACGTCTCCAATTCAAGAGGGGGAGGATGATGAGGACATCACTTCACATGATACACACATGGAGCCTCCACATACAATTCAACTACAAGGACCAATCACACGCGCCCGTGCCCGTCGCTTGAACCATGAGGTTAATTCTTTCCTTAGCAACTATGTTAATATTTGTTTGGACGGGATGCTACTGAATACTAGCGATATTTTGTTGCTTAGGAACATGGGAGATGGAATAGAAGAATTGGAGTTGAAGACGGAGTCGCACGGATGATTTGAAGTAAAGAATTCGCTGGTTCGGACTACATTAACCACCCTGCACCAAAATGGGCATAATTTCCTCATACGAAGTCCGATTGGCGCGTTCTTTGACTTTTTGGAAAGCTGAGGAGAAGACGGATCGTTTGCCATTGGTTTCACCTCATTTGGAATCTCGAGTCGTCCTGTGTATTTAAAACAGTCCTGCGTGACAGAACTGGGCCGTGTTGGCCCATAGTCTGAGTCTGTACGTCTTCTAGCCCACAGCCTGTGTCTGTTCACCTTCCACAGGCCGCCGCCCTATATATTCTCATGCCAGCCGCCGCTAGGGTTAGGTTTTGCTTTGTTTGCATCTACACTGTTGTGTTTAGATCCCGCCTCTTGCACCGGACCGATTGGCTGCTGCATTGGCGTTTGTGAAACCTCACCTTATCTTCGTTTGTCTGTGATTTGGCATTCGATTTGTATCCTTCTTGTTCTTGCTTGTGTTCTTGGGTTCGCTTGCAGGAATTAGCCTTCGTGGCGAGGTCAATCGCGTTCTGCGAGGTTGATAACCAACGGAGACAGTGGTGTAACGATTGCAAGGTTTTGATCCGCCGGACCGGAGCCTTGGATCGCCAACGTCGAGATTCTCCACCAACCCAAGTTATCCTTTACCTAGCGGAAGATCGGGACCAGTCCCCCATCAGGCTAGAAGCAGCAGAAGACCCACTGGGCTGTTGACCAGGACTGACTCAGGTACACGGGCGGTGAGTGATTGCCGGGCTGAGAGAGTTGCGGAATCAGGCCGGCCCAATCCGAGTACCTGGTGCAAAGTCGGTGGAGGCTTTATCAGTTTCGGCGCAAAACTGACAATCGTTGATCTTGTATTCGACTGTCTAGAAGAGAAGTCGTAGTTGCTACGAAAGCTTAGCTTCCGGATAAGTCATCTGTATCTCTAGGCCCACAGTCAGTCAGTCGAGTCTGTAAAAATTCCTAAGGGCAGTTGAGTCTTTTCTTTTTATTCCTGCGTCTGTAAAAAACCCTAAGGGGCTGATGGAATATTCTAGGTCATTGGGCAGCCTATAAATAGGGCCCCAATCCCTAGGGTTGGACTACACTTCTAGAAATCACTTTTTGAATCATTCATTGGGTCATCTTTTGTTCCTGCGTTACTGTCTCTCTCTCTTGTTGTGCGCCGCCAGGCACTTGTTTGTTGCATTTTGCCTTGCATTTACTCCTTCTCAGTAAGATTAAATCTTCTGTTCTTGTTGAAGTGCATGCATAGATTTCTCTGGTTCAAAAGCTTCGATTCGTTTGTGTGGTGTTGAATTTATTCCTGAGAATGTGCCTCGGTTGCGTTTGTTCTTCACGCAAGTAGTACCAGTTCTTGCTGTTGCAAGTAGTACTACTACACTGTAGCAACAGTGCACTAGTACTAGTGTTGCTTTTTTCTGCGTAGCCTTTTTGATCGAAGTAGACTGGGTTGAGTACCTATTCTGCTTGTTTCTGGTGAAGCCCCTTCTCTCTGTTCGAAGTCCCTCGGCTCCGTGAGTCAGGCTTCGATCTGACATCCTCGAAGGCTTCGCTCAAACTTCGGCTTCGTTTGTGTGCTGTGTCTCTACCTTCGCAGTACATTTTGCACTCTATCAGCCTCACATACTTCGATAGTATTAGCGAAGGTGATCTCAAAGTCGAGCTGTTCGAAGTCAATACTTCGTCAGGCTTCGGAGTTAGCTCCGAAGCTAATCTCACTGATAGACTTCGCTCAGTATTTGCAGCTGTCTGTTCCGAGGGTCTTGTGGTGTTTGTTCGAAGGTAGAGTGTAGGCTTCGATTTTGGTTTCTCTGTCACGTGTCAAGCTTCGCTATCCCTTCGAAGGTTGTTTGCTTTTGTGTGCCTGTTCGAAGCTCTGTTCGAAGCCAAGCCTTCGAAGTTCACTCTTCGAAGCAAGCTCCGACTCTGTCATACTTCGCTCTCAGTGACACTCGAACGAGTATAGACACCAAACCTTCGACTCCTGTTACACCAGCCTTCGACAGACTTCGTCCTCACCTTCGAACCAGGCATCGCCCAGCGAAGCAGGCTTCGACCTCCGAAGCAGACCTCGACAGGCGAAGCAGGCTTCGCCGAGTTTCGAACAGGAGACAAATTTGAACAGTAACTTCTCTTCTCACTCATAGTGTAGCTAGATTGCTTTACTGAGAAATTTGTCTAGCCATGTCTTGAGTATTCTATCTATCTGTCTGGTAGAACTGCTTTTGTGTTTTTCTGATCTATCATCAATTGCTTCTAGACTAGATACCTTTAGACTTAGGCTATCTGTTCATATTCTGCTGCTTAGTCTTTTTGAGGTGCGTTGGGTGTTGGGAACAGGCCATATATTCGAAAGAATTTTTAAGGCGCCCATTCACCACCCTCTAGTCGCTACTTTCGGTCCTACAGAGGGACCCCTTCGAATCAGAGGATAAAATCTGTCAATCACTCATCACAGACTCCAAAACCAACCCTTGGTTTCTCAATCTCCCCCTTGAAGAGTGCATTGACAACCAAATTCAAGTTCAAGAAAAATTTAAAAAATTTCAGCACACAAGTGACCATAAAAACTCAGAAACGAGCCAAATCATGTCACTTGACAAAAGAATTTTCCTCCCCTTTTCAAAAGAGTAAAAGCCCTTTCGACAAATCTCCCCTTTGCAAGATAAAAACTCCCCCTGAGTTATTTTACCCCCTTGCTGCAGAGAACTCAAAAATTTCTCCCCCTTTGGCAATGCAAGCATCAAGGAGCATGTAAAAGATGCATACCTTCGAAATGGGCAGAATTGCAAGGACACATAAAGCAACAAATATGCCAACATTAATACCAAATATCATGTGCTCAGCTCAATTTAACATTCTCTAAAAACATGACGACAGCATGTGATTTTATCATTTTGAAATAAAAGCATCACCACTCAATCAAGCTAGTCAATTTCTACTCTAGACAGACAAGTCCAGTTCAAGTGGATCATTGAAAGCAAACTTGATAAACAATGAATTTTTGTTGTTTTTTCATAATGCCAGGGGTTATTTGTTTGTCCACCTTATACTTTCCAATCAGGCCAAGCCTAGGTATGAAAGCCATCAAAAGCTTAAGGCAGTGATTTTGGCATACACTACACTATCCCAGTTCAGACCAATGTGCAATGGTAAGCAGTCTAGAATAGAGTAGTATGACAAACAACCCACCTGGATATTTTCACTTGTAGCATGCAAATCATGGAGTTTTGGATTTGAATTAAGTGAACAATTTGTTTAGCATTTGATGAATATCAATTAGTAAGTAGAACAATTTTTCAAGTTGCAATGTTTGGCATCCAGAGAAAAAGGAATCTTGTTATCAAGCAGATAAAAGATAGCTAAAGCAGTCCTGCCTAATCATGCTAGATTCAAGACTAAGCAGTGAGCATGATTTGATTTTGGAAAGAAAAATCATGCACAAAATGTTTCAGACATATTAAATAGAGCTGAGATGTCATGATTACATGAATTAAAATCAGGCATATAAGTGCAAGAGATGTAAATGCAATTTCACACACAATGAGCATATGCAAGACAGTCAAAATCTGCTCCCCCTCACAAAATGTGGTAAGGGTGACAAACACCAAGTTCCCCACGCAAGTAGGCAAAACGAGAAGCATCGAGAGGTTTTGTGAAAATATCGGTTAGCTGGTGTTGGGTATCAACATATTGAAGTTCAATATCACCCTTCTCATTATGATCTCTGAGAAAATGATATCGCACATCAATGTGTTTGGTTCTGGAATGCTGAACCGGGTTGTTTGCAATACAAATAGCACTAGTGTTATCACAGAAAAGTGGAACACTCTTATAATCTAACCCGAAATCCTGCAAAGTGGAAACCATCCACAAAATCTGAGAGCAACAGCTAGCTGCAGCAACATATTCGGCCTCAACCGTCGATTGTGCAACACTAGACTATTTGCGGGAAGACCAGCAAACCAGAGAAGTACCCAGAAAATGACAAGTACCAGAGGTACTTTTCCTATCAATCCAACACCCAGCAAAATCCGCATCGGAATAACCTCGAAGACACAAAGTGGAAGACACTGAATACCAAATGCCGAATTCGAGGGTATGTTTGAGATACCTGAGAATGCGCTTTACCGCTTGGCGGTGCGAAGCTCGTGGTGAAGCCTGAAAACGAGCGCACAGACACACTGCAAAGTGTATGTCTGGCCTCATAGTAGTCAAGTAGACGAGGGAGTCGATCATGCTTCGGAACTCCTTCTGATCTACGGCTTCTCCATCTTCGTTAGGATCCAATGCTACAGATGTAGCCATTGTAGTGGCGAGTGGCTTCGCATCAGCCATGTCGAATTTCTTGAGCAGATCCTTGGTGTACTTCGTCTGATGGACGAAAGTACCTTGTTTGCTTTACTTGATTTGAAAACCAAGGAAAAAGGTGAGTTCGCCCATCATGGACATCTCGAACTCCTTGCTCATGACATCTGCAAACTCGGCAACCAAAGCATGAGAAGAGCCACCAAAGATGATATCATCCACATAAATCTGGACTACGAGGAAATCTTTGCCATGCTTGAGAGTGAACGGGGTTTTATCAACAGATCCCATCAAATATCCCCGCTCAAGCAGAAAAGACTTAAGTCTATCATACCAAGCCTGAGGGGCCTGCTTGAGTCCATAAAGAGCCTTATGAAGTTTAAGTACTTTATGTGGGTATTTGGGGTTTTCAAAACCAGGGGTTGTTTTACATAAATATCTTCGCCTATGAAGCCATTAAGAAATGCACTTTTGACATCCATTTGATAGAGTTTAAATCCCCGGGATGTCGCAAAGGCAAGCAAAATCCTAATGGCCTCTAGACGCGCAACAGGTGCAAAAGTTTTAGTAAAATCAATCCCTTCTAATTGAAAATAACCCCGAGCTACAAGTCTAGCCTTGTTTCTAACTATTGTTTCATCCTCCCCTTGTTTGTTTTTGAAAATCAATTTTGTTCCAATGAAATGAACATTTGGTGGAGGATCAACTAAAGTCCAGACTTGGTTTCTCTCAAAATTTTCAAGTTCTTCATGCATGGCATTGATCCAACTAGAATTAAAAAGTGCATGACTAACATCTAAGGGCACAAAAGACGCAACAAAAGCTGAATCAATGAAATGAGCATGAGAACGTGTTACCCTTTGATCAAGCTCACCAATGATCTGCTCTGGAGGATGCATCCTTTGAACATGATGTGGAGCCTCGCGGCGGGATGCAGTCTCCCCCTTAACTTGTGCGTTGGAGTGGTCCAAGATGACCGATGTCGAGGTAGTTGCTTCGGGACCTTGTGCCGAAGTGGTCGAAGCGAGGTCGGCTTCGAGGGTTGATGTCGAGGGTAGTAGGGGTTCATCCTCGAAATCTCCAGGATCTTCTTCGAAGATGGTCTGTTCCATGTCGTGTTCATTTGCCTGTTCAAGAGTAGAACTAACAGAGGGGGTCGATTCATCAAAAGTCACATCACATGACTCGATGACAGTGTTAGTCTCCAAATTATAAACACGATAAGAATGACCATGTGTAGTGTAACCCAAAAAGATCCCGTCAGAAGAACGCGACTCAAATTTGTCCAAATTTCCACGTTTTAGGATAAAGTAGCGATAGCCAAAAACTCAAAGATGAGTAACCTTGGGCTGTCTCCCAAAACGCAGTTCATAAGATGTCAAGTTCAAAATTGAGCGCAAGAAAATTCGGTTTGAGATGTAACAAGAAGTGTTCATGGCCTCAGCGCAGAATTTTCTAGGAGTCCTGTGCTCATCAAGCATTGTCCTAGCCATCTCAACCAAAGTGCGGTTCTTTCTCTCAACAACACCGTTCTGTTGAGGAACCCGCGGAGCAGAGAATTGATGTTCTATACCATGCTCCATGCAAAAGTCAACAAAGAGACTGTTCTTGAACTCAATGCCATTATCACTTCGAATGAATTTCAATGCACTAGGGAGTTCAGTGAAAAGTCTCAAAGCCAAGCTCCGAAAGTGTGAAAACACTTAATCCTTGCAGGCGAGAAAGAAGACCCAAGAGTAACGAGAGAAATCATCGACAATAACTAACACATACCACTTGCCGCCTAAAGAACTAACTCGAGAAGGACCTACAGTGTCCATGTGGAGAAGTTCTCCAAGTTGTTCAGTCATCACAGTGGTGACTGGTGAGTGCGAAGCGGCAATCATTTTTCCATGTCGACAAGGAGCGCAAACTAAATTATTCTCAAACTTGAGCTTGGGCAATCCTCGGATCAGACCTAGGGCACTCAGACGAGCGAGCAACTCAAAGCTCATATGCCCTAGTCTCTTATGCCACTTCCAAAGCTCAGAAGTCGAATGTGCAACAAGACAATGAGAAGAACCAGATGACTTAGAAAAATCAGCTCCAAAAACTCTCCCAACTCTAAAGATCTTACAAACCATAACGCCATCAGAATTGAGTACTTGCGAAGTATTGCGATGGAATCGCACTTCGAAGCCCTCATCAAGCAATTGAGATATAGAAAGTAAATTGTATTCCAAGTTTTCAACCAAAGTAACATCTTTGAGAGTGAAATTCGAGTTAATTCTTACCACACCTTTACCTTTCACTCTACTCCTTCGATTGTTGTCGAAGGAGATATGTTCCCTTTGCTTGGTTGTGGTGAGGCTGGAGAACCATGCTGCATCTCCAGTCATATGGCGCGAACAACCAGAGTCCATGATTCACGTGCCCTCCAAGCCTCGATCTGGTGCCTACATATGATAAGAAAATCTCGATCGCTCAGTGCTGGGGTGAGTGAATATATGACGAGGCATCCAGCACTGAGTGATACGAGTAGTAGGCATAGTAAAAGTAGACTGTCTACGCACAGGATAATCAGAATGATGCAAAGTGCGAGGTCTGCCTACGTGCTGAGATCTAAAAGCATGACGAGGTCTCCTACTCTAATGAGGTAGAAAGCTACTCGCCCGGGGTCTACCACCATATGAAACATGGTGAACACCTCGAGGAGAAAAACCTCTCCGAGAAGCACGAGGAGCCTCGAAAACATGACGTGAGTACAACTCAGACTCATGCATACCTCGAGATGGGTAATGCATGTCCTGGAAACTCAACGCCTGATAGCGTCGCTCATCCTTGATGCGACGAAAACAAAACCCAACCAAATGACCCGCCCTCTAACAGTAGGAACAATGAAAAACTCTCCTAGGGGCACTCTCATGGGTCATAGGAGCAATCCTCACAGGCTCCTTGGGCTTCTACTGAGTGGTTTCTTGGGAGGGATTTTCTTGGCAGGAGGAGTGGTTTTCTTTGGAGTCCGGGTAGGCTTTTTGGCTGATGGAGTGTCTAACAGAGCTCTCTCTTTCTCTAAGGTAGTGGGTGAGATAAAAATAGTTTTGTTCTCACTGTCTGAAGGAATCCCCTCAAAACCCAATCCCAGAGCTAACCCTGCTCTGTCAGCACACATCTTGGTTTTGGCCAAGAGCAAGTTCATCCTACCCTTTCCCTCAGTGTATCTATTAACCACATAAAGAAGGTATTCATTTTCAGTCATGAGATTCTCAGCTCGCTCTCTAACAATGCCTAGCTAGTCCTTAAGGGTTATGCATGTGTCACACACAGGTTGCACATCCTTAGAACTACCGGCCCTCTCCAATCTAGCCTCTAAATCCTGAACATGCTTATCCTGTAAATTAATGCTCTCATGTAATAAGGGGCAGTTCATGCATTCATTTAAAACACGAGGACTAGAATCCACCAACAAAAGCTGCTTCTGTGCAGTCTCAAGCACAGAAAGAGTTTGAGCATGCACAGAACACAACTGAGCAAGCTCTCCCATGACAACATTGCAAGATTCACATTCAGCATCATTAACTCTAGACTTAAGCATGGCATAAACAGTAGAAATAGATTCTAGCCTAAGTCTAAGTTCTTTTCTATCTCTAGCGGCTTGCACAAGTAATCTATCCTGACCAAGAACTACTTCATTCAGTTCATCTAATTTAATTGAAAGCTAGTCATAGGATAGTGGTACCTCAGATGAGTCAAGCTTATCGCCGCTGTGATCGCTATCGGCCATGAAGCAAAGGCCAGTGAAATCTCGTCCCTTCTTGTCCTTCTTCTCCTCCTTCCTTGGAGCCTCCTCCTCCTCAGAGCTCGACTCCTCAGTTGAGAAAGTGTCGATGTCGCTGAGAGCAGCAATAAATGCTTTGGAAGCGGCTTTGGCTACCCTCTTAGCCACCTTGCCGCGCTTGCCCTTCACAAAGAGTTTCCTCTCCTTCTTGTGGTATTTGGGGCGCTCACTCTCATCTCTCTTCTTGAGTTTAGGACAGTTGGCCTTGATGTGAGAAGTGTCGCCACACTCAAAACAACCATTGAAACCACTTCTCCTCTGATCCCGTCTCTCATGGTGAAAACGGGTGAACCTTTTGGCAATGAGAGCAAGCTCATCATCATCCAGAGTATCTACCTGCTCCTTAGTGACGGAGACCAGGGAGGACAAAGCAAAACCATCTGCAAAAACACAAGTGCCCGATGTGCTTGGTTCTGCAGTGGTGCCACGACTAGTGCTAGAAACCAATGCCAATGGATGTGGCAAGGAGTTCCTATGCACTGCAAGAGATGCCTTGGCAATCTCTATGGACTTCAGCTTGCTGAAGAGCTCATCACAGGTCAATGTGTCATAACCCGCAGACTCCTCAATGCTGGATATCTTCACTTCCCATATGCTACGATCAAGAGCATAGAGAAGCTTGATAGCCCTATCATGATCATTGTAAGCAAGCGTCCTGTTGGACCGCAAGTTACTCACTATTGCATCAAAGCGAGAAAACATGACATCTATAGATTCACCAGGTGCCTGCACAAACAGTTGATACTGTTGATTGTATGTGCTTTGATGCCTGACCTTAATCTGTGTAGAGCCCTCATGAAAGATAGTGAGTGTAGTCCAAATCTCCCTAGTTGTCCTAAGGTGTTGAACCCTGTCAAACTCACTTCTACTCAAACCAATGAACAATATATTTCTTGCCTTGGAGTTGGCATTATACTGATCCTTCTCTGTTTTAAAGGTGCGAGTTTCAGGGATGGAGTATTGTGAGTCCACAATCTCCCAAATTGCATTTCCTTGGCTTAGCAAGTAAGCCTCCATGCGCACCTTCCAGTATGCAAAATCTGTCCCATCGAACAGAGGTATTTTACCAACTCTGTCAATGTCGCTCATAGATCACAAAACCGGTTAAGGTCAACTGGTGATCATAACCTGCTCTGATACCAATTCTTGGACCAAAAACGGTGACCAGAGGGGGGTGAATGGGAGCTTTTAAAACTTTAGACTAAAAAATAGCCTTCTATTTTACTTGTCTAATGCGGAACAGGCTTCGAACACACCCTTCGAAGTTCTGATTCGGAGGTATTTCACAGCTCCGAAATCAGGCTTCGCAAGGAGCAAAAGTTCGAAGCCAAGAAGACTTCGCTCCACCCACAACCCCGAGAATTCAGCTCTGCTAAGTTAGTGCAGGCTCCGCACACAGGGTGCCTTCGAGCAGGCTTCGCACTTCACCCTTCGCAAGAGCGGACTTCCCTCAGAGGACTTCGATCAGCTCTGCTAAGTCAATGCAGGCTCTGCACACAGGATGCTTTTGAGCAGGCTTCGCACTTCACCCTTCGCAAGAGCGGACTTCCCTCAGAGGACTTCAATCAGCTCTGCTAAGTCAGTGCAGGCTCAGCACATTGGGTGCCTTCGAGCAGGCTTCGCACTTCACCATTCACAAAAGCATACTTCCCTCTGCGGACTTCGACCAAATACTCAACAACAGCAACTGGTGCTGGGCTTCGTACTTCGAAGGTCTAAACGCACACCGAACAGACTTCGCCGAGGACTTCGACAAGGGAAGAAAAACGGGCTTCGATCTTAGCCAAGAACAGTGCTTCGCTAGTAATCAGAGAGGTCTAGCCTCTAGTTTACACAGAGCGAACAGATACTGAAAAACACACACTTCACTCGATCAGGCTTCTGACACACCTCTCCAGAAAACTCACAAGAAGATGGTGCACAGAGAAATCAAAGCATGCAGTGCAACACACAGTACAAGTTCAAGCAGTGAAAGAAGAACATAATCAAAACTTCATTGCATGAACAGGGAACACAAAATGAACTCACAGGATGAATATAGAGAGTGTGGCGGCTAGCACAGGAGTTCTACAATGGTTGCTCAAAGTGTTGATGTGACCTAGCTAGCCTCTACTATTTATAGGCACTATTCAGCCCTGTGAATAGACTACTTTACCCCTAGGGTTTACACTGGTTTTGTCTCATCAGAATAGGGGGGTACAGCTGGTAGTCTACTTTATTTGGAGGCTTCTTTTGTCAGCTTCGCAAAGGGGACAACACCAGCTTTTGCAGAGCAGACGCTGTCAGCCTTTGTAGTTTTGGACCCTTCTAAAGTCCCCCTTCGCACGCGCAGGGTGCGGTAGCTTCGGTGAGAAGCCTTGAGCCTGATGACCTTCGCTTCACCAAAGTCAGCCTTCGATATAGTGACGGTTTTGAGCCAAAGCCATCAAAGCCCATGGGCCTTCGCACCAACACCTTCGGAGTGGACCACCACGGCTTCGCAGCTTCTCTCAGCTCGAGCTCCGTCAGTCCATGTACCGAAGCCATGCAAGGCCGAAGTACCTCAAGTCATCCTCACTTCGGAGCCAGCCTCACTCCGGAGCCAGCTTCGCTCCGAAGCCAGCCTCACTCCGAAGTTAGCCTAATGAGCTTCACTCCGAAGCCAGCTTCACTCTGAAGCCTGCTTCACTCTGAAGCCAGCCTCACTCCGAAGCCCCACCTTCGGAGTACCACCCTTTGAAGTCCCTCCTTCATGCAAGGCCTCCGCATGAAGCATTCCATGAGCACTTCGTCGCAGTGTCTCTCCCCGAGCACACTCCTCGACAATCCTCACCCGGATCATGCCTTCGATGCACCTCGACTTCTGAGACCTTTGTCGGGTATACCTTCGAGTGTCTCCCTCCAGAGCACACTTAGAATGCCTTGCCTCATTGCTGAGGACTTGGTCCACCATACTCCGAAGTCACTCCATTCGGAGTACCCTTCGAAGTGCCTCGCCTCCGAGCACTTCGTCTCGGAGTACCTTCACCCGGAGCCATGCTCCGCACTTACTGCCTTCTCCTGGCGCACCTTGACCCGAGGTCTGACCTCGACCCCTTCGCAGCCTTCGTGACGGAGCTCCCTGCTCCCCTAGCATCAAGCCTCCCGCTTGACCCAGGTTCACTTGCTACGAACCGTCTGTCGCTTCCGAAGTCACCTGCACACCACAGACAAACAGACAAGTGTATCCAGTACCCCGGAGACCTCTCCAGGTAAACAACCTCTGATACACACTCCGGTGTACCACCCAAAGTACTGAACCCTTCGGTACAGCCAATCATCGTGTACTATCGGACCCCTTCGACTGGCACACTCCGCTGCAATAGCTGCAGCAACCAAAGCCCATCGAACCCTTCGGTGAAACAGCCTCCGAACCCCTTCGGAGGGACCCCTTCGAATCAGAGGATAAAACCTGTCAATCACTCATCACAGACTCCAAAACCAACCCTTGGTTTCTCATTTGTCAACATTTCACAAATCACATTCAAATCCATTAAGGGACAATCCATACTCACTCATCACCCTCATTTAGTTGGTTGGAGTTGTGGACACCGCTGCTGTCTCTCGGTTCATCCACATTTGAAGACGAGGGTCTATCCCGACCAAGCGTACGGACAATCTAAAGCAATAGATAAAATTAGAGAACAAACTCAAATAACCATCTAAATGCTAACTTAAGTATCTCAACTAACGACAAGAGGGTACCTCAGCTGCAAAAGGAGCACCAACTAGAAACAATGGTGGTGGTGGGGAGGCATTGGTTGGAACTGTGACATGTCAATTCCTTGCAACTGAGCAATGAGTTATACATGTTGTAATGCAACTAGTTAGTTTTAAACCTATTCCTAATTGCTATATAGTTGTAATGCGGCAAACTGAACTTACATGCATCATCGCCTGTTGCTGTGCAAACCTGGTAGCATTATGGTCTTGATACCGCCTCATTTGCACTTGTGACTGTATCATATGCTCGTGTGACTGCCTCAGTTCCTCCGTCAGCTAAACAAATTCCTGGTTTGCTTCTGAGCGACGAAGGTTGGAGCTAACTCGTGAGGAGCTCTGCGACGACTGAGCTGACTTCTGAGATCTCACCGCCTTTGAGTCAATAACTCCATTGAACATGGAATACCTACAACATTGAATAAGTTAGTTATCATTATAGTACCATACACAAAACATTGAGAAAAACATCGTGTCACCGTCCATGGATTTTTCCACTTCTGCTGGAGTACACGACCATTGGGTCAACAGGTTATCTCCGCCAATCATACTCCCCTCCATGGAGTTGAACCATGTGTTGACCATATTGCGTCTACAAAAAACCAACATTACCGATTAGACGAAGAAAAATGATGCAAACTCTTAAAATTATTAACATCTCACCAAATGATCTGTGGCTGACTGACTACACAAGATATCTTGTTGTGCAATATCTGCTCCTTTATGACAAGAAGCATAAACCTCGACGTCACTTGGCATAACACCAGTTTTAGCTTCCTGTACAGTAGATATGAGTTAGTCGCATTACAATGTATATATAGATAAAGTGACAAGTGTAGGTCTTACCATGCATTTAGCCAAGCAGATATATCCATCAGCCTCATATCTGTGTTTCAGATCCATTCCACGACATTGTCTTTTCTTCTCGGAAACCTTCTTGAATTCATTTGAAGACCAAATCTTGTAGAATTTGAAGTAGGCATCCTCGTGGTTTGCAAACCACGGAATCCTCACGTGAGAAGAGATGTTAAGATTCCGCATTAGATGAAAATAAATCTCAAAAATCGAAGATTAAAATAGTTAGAATTGTTTACCGAACGATATTGCTCCTCGGTCAGGTATATTGCTGAAGAACCCATCGCCTTGCTCATTCGTTGCCCTAGCTTCTCCTTGCAGTACACATTGTTCGCTTGAATGCGGACATATGAAATCACGTCCTTCACCACCTTGTGTGCATTGTTGTTGAAGACAACAAGGGCATGAATATGGTGATTGCCCGATTCTGGCAAGCAAAAACGTAACTGCAAAAGTCATGATTAGTAACCTACTGTAACTCTAAAAGTTTTGCGTTAAAATGAAACAATGCATGAAAAAACACATACCCAGAAGTCATGAGACACCGCCCCCTGAGCAGTTTCATTGGCCCCGTCAGGAGCAAACCGGTATTGGTCCCATGTTGTGCATAGTACCCGCTCACCGGTCGGCATTGTCAGCACCCCTGAGTACTACAGACGACACAGGTTACCCAATATCTGGTTAACCTGCCTAACCCTCGAAGTGTTGTCAAACCGAGAGTCAATCCAAGATCTAAAATACATAATAGATAAAGTCAATAAACTAAAAGAAATTTTTTGAAGTAAAGCAAAACACCAGAGTATGGGACATACCCGTCACCTACAGGCATGATCTCGATCTTGTTTCCACCCGAAGGGGCTATAGGTGGGGTGAACAGGTGGCTCATCCTGAAAGAATGTGAGGATGACCCTGAAGCCTCAGCCCCTCCTCCTGACCCGCACCCTCCTCCTGCCCAACACCCTTTGGGTCAACCCACTACTCCACACCCTCCGGGTCATCCCCCTGCCCCACACCCTCCAGGTCATGCTCTTCATCCTACAAAATAGTATGAAAACAATTAGTAATAGTTTATAACTGGCATAAAAATCAATTTGAAGGTTACCTCATCATCTCTTATAAATGCAATAGGCCGATTCTGCAATGTTTAGTCTATGCATCTCAAGAGCTTCTCTTGACGACGTCTATTTGAAGAAGAGGAGCTACCCAGAATAGGGTGTTATCCTGACTCGCTGGTGTAGTCGCTGGTGGAGTCGCTGGTTGTAACACCCCAAATTTTCAAAACAATAAATATATTATTAAATTCAATTTCTTGGAATTATTATTTCTGAAGATACTTTTAATTCCCTTTTATACCCTTTTGAACTACAACATAGAGTAGATGATCAAATTAGGAGGTGAAACTTTTTGTATATGATCCTAAGGCCAAGAGACAATTTTGAGAATTTTTACAAATTTTTACTCACTTTGGAAATGCCCCAAAAGGTTTAAACTATTTTCTGTAATTATTTTTATTCAGAAATACTTAGAAACAGTACTGGGCCGTTTCCCCTCCCCTCCCTCTCTCCCCGGCCGGCCCAGCCCACTCCCACCCGCGCGCGCCTTCTGACCAGTGGAGCCCACCCGTCAGTGAGCCCCTCTCCTCTCACGCGCGCACCCGACGCCTTGGCCCCACCTGTCGGCGCCAACTTTCTCCCCTCGCGCCCGAGCCCGACCCCACCCGTCAGTCTCCTCTCTCGCGCGCTCGTACCCGCTGACCACCTTGGCCCACCTGTCAGACCCGTCTTCCCCGCGGGATCCGCCCCCAAATCCCCCCCCCCCTCGCCGGCCGAAGCCCTAACTCCGCCTAGGATCCGCCCTCGCCGGCCCCCTCCCTTTAATCCGACGCGTGCATTGAAATCCCCTCACCACGCCGGCCGTTTCCCCCTATTAATCCCGCCCGATTCACGTCCAGGTTCGATGAACCGCGTTCAACCCGAGCTCGCCGGCGTCAAAGCGCAATTAACCGCGGCCACCGTCAATTTCGCCCTCCCTGCCCCCGCCGGTACCTCTATTTAATCCCTTGCCCTCCACCGCGTTCGGTCCACGCCTCCATTCGCACTCAAACCAAGCAGAGCGCCCGCACTTCGCCGTTTAGAGCACTCCCTCTGTTTCGTCTCCGGCCGCCCCTCGCCGTCGCCTCGGACCACCCCGGCCCTCGCCTCCGCCACCATCGTGATCACCAGGACCTCACCAACCTCGGCCGTCGCTCCGTCGACGACGAACCTCGCCGGATCGCCGTCGCCGCCAAGGACCCGAACGCCTCCACCGCCTCCGCTCGTCGCCGGCCTCACTCCGTCGACCGCTCGCCGCCGCAAGGGTACCCCCGTGATCCTCGTGAACCCCTCTTTCCATTTTAGGCCTTAGACCTGCCCGCCGTCGCTCGCCGTGGCCGCTGGCCCGCTCGCCGTCGTCGGAGAAGACGACCGGCACGGGTCGAGTACCCGTGCCGTGTCGGATTCGCGCACGACCGTGCGATCTGGATCCGACGGCGACGATTAATCCCCGCGTGCGGTTTAATCTGATCCGTTAGATCTCGGCGAAGGGGTACGTTATAATCTCGGCCGTCCGTTAGTTTTAAAATCCCGCATCGCATCTGGGTCGTCCATCGCGTACCGGTTCAGCGTTTTAATCCTGGCCGTCCACGCCAACTTAACCCTCCCGCCTCGCTCTCGCGCGTTGGATCTGGATCCAACGGTTCAGATCAACCCGGCGCACGCGCACAGTGCGCGGGTTCACCGTGGGCCTGGCTCACCGTGGACCCGGGAGGTTTAAAAATTGAAATAAATCCCAGAAATGCTTTTAAACTTGTAAAATTCATATCTAATGCATTTGAACTCTAAAAATTACCATTCCAATTTCAGAAAATTCATAAAATTATTCTCTACATGTTTATGCAATAAAAACAGTAGGTTTACTTTGACATTTTCATGTTTATTTAAATAAGTATTCAAATGCCCTTAGGATTAAATTGCAAATTTAAATATTTAAACTCCAGAAAATTTATATAATTGTTCCCTTCTGTTTAAACACTAGGACCACTGAGTTTTCTCTGAATCATTCATATTAAATTGATTAGAAAACTTAATGTAGTATTATTCACACTTAAAACCCCCTTTTAGGAAAAACAATAATTCATTTTGATTCATTTTAAATTATTTATGAAATAAAATTCAGAACCTTAACAACTGATTTTCTTTAAGGTCAAACCAACTTAAACCCATATGCTTGTTGTGTGATTTTACGTTGTTTATATCGAATGTTGTATTTATTTTACTTTATTATTATTGAAAAGACTACGACGCCGTCGAGGAGCCGGAATACTTCCCGGAGGTTCCTCCCTCCCCATTCGCTGAACAAGGCAAGTCACCAAACCAATCTTTTGAGCATATTGAACCCATGTTTGATTAAACTATCGCTAAAACACATAGGTTATATATGCATTAGTCAAATGAACCCTTACAATATATTTATTTAGGATCCCCCGACCTTGATGTGCAACCCAAGCCATGCTCTCTAGCCTAAACTCCTTGTCACCATATGATATATGTTATTAGCTAGTGTCCAATGTATCGACACGATCGCTATAGGATAAAAATGAGTCGTAGTACTTGGTTCTACTATATGATCCCCATGGTTTCTTATCTATGGAATTCTGTCGGTGTTGGAGTTATGGTTGTGAGTGAATGCATGGTGGGTTCCGGGTGCAAGCTAGGGCATTGGGCGGTAGCACCCGGGGCACTATAAGGACCGGTCTGAGGGATCCGTTGCAATACACTTCCGTACTAACCACAAGTCTAGTGGGTAAGTCCTAACTAAGGTATGGGTTGTTCCAAACCGAGGCCACCAATTGGAGATGGGTCAAGTTGCACCTGCGGGTGACTTGTACCAATGTGGCGCAAAAGGGGGTGCGACGTTAGCCGGGATGCGGCCCGGCGCGCCGGCGAAACCTAGAGCGGGTGGTTATCGCTTGGAACATCTCATATTGAGGTTTTGGCACGAGTTCCCGTGAAATGGGTCATCTCGTTGGGATGAGTGCGTGCCTTGTGGGTACAGTAGTACACCTCTGATCAGAGTCATAAATCTTTTCGAAAAGCCGAGCCCACGGTCAAGGGCGGGTTGCGTGACATCCCACAGTTAGTCTACTTTGAAAATGTATGTGCATGTTGAATTGTCATGTAAGGACTGTTGTGCGAGGAGGTAAAACGTACTCCTCGAGTTAGTGGATGTTGTTGATGTTCATGTCTACTTTTCCGCATAATTAAAATATGATCACATTAAATGCAATAACTGTAAATGTACTTTTCCGCACTTTGAGCCATTACCCTTCCTTGTTTATTACCTTGCATTATTATTTGCATTTGCGGTGGCTTGTTGAGTACTTTTTGTACTCATACCCGTTGGACCCCACAGAGGATACCTACTATGAAGACGGTCTGGAGTAGCGACCCAGTCGAGAAGAAAGATCCTTGAAGAAGGAGTTCGTCATGCCGTTTTCTAAAATATTTTATTTGCTGCTTTTACTAAAGACAATGATGTAATAATTATGGTCTGCGTGCCATGAATACTGTATGATGTACGTATGTCGCATGATGAACCTCTTGGATTATTGTTTTTCTTATGAAATTCAATAATGTCTCGATTTGATAAATCGGGGCGTGACAAGATGGTATCAGAGCCGACTCGACTGTAGGAAGCCAAACAGACCCGCCTAGCCACGGACCATAGGAAATTATTTCTCGAAAATCTAATTTACAAATTTTGTTCCTCTCCTCACTTTTATTCAACTTACTGTTTTGTAGATGCCAGTCTACCGGGTTCAAAGCTTCTGCCGACACTTTGAGGGCTTCGTCAGGGAACTCCGGATGATGCTCACATTCCTCGGGTTCCTCTTCGAACCCGAATTCCAAGGGATCTACTTGGAAGAATTCGCCGGGCCTTGCGACGTCTCCCTCACCGTCCACGGCTCCGGAGAGCATCTGCCACCCTACACTACGGCACTTGGAGGCCCGACCTTCGACGTCGCGTGCCAACGAGTCGCCCTCCAGGCCCTCATGGAGCTGAGGATGATCTACGACGATCGTCTTCAGAACACATCCTTCCGGCTTGTGCCGAAGCGTACTCCCGGCGCCCACCGCAGTATCTACCACGGAGTTCACTCCGTGCGTGATCCAGCCATGGCCCGGCAGTCACGTCTTCTACAGGCTATGGATGATCTCCATACTGAGGCGGTGCTCGACGCCGACGAGCACCATGAGGCGGTCGAGTTTCTTCGTGGAGAAACGAAGAACTTGATCCAGCAGAACGGCGAGCTGCAGCGCAAGATCATGCAGCTGCAGAAGGACATCGCTGAGATGGTCCCTCTCCTTCCAAGGAAGAGGAAGCCCATCCGCGAGCCCGTCCCTCGCCCCAAGCGGATCCCACCTCACCCCTCCACCCGCCGGACCATCTACCGCCAGCATCCCTGCACCACGCCCCGGCCTCGTCTCCGATCCTATCATCGAGAACTTTCTCGAGCCCACCGTCCCTTCGGAGCCGCGCACCCGTGGTTCCGAGAGCACGGAGACTGCCTCCGGTGGCGAGTAGGCGTAGGAGTCACTATTTTAAATAAAAATTCGTATGTGGTGCTACCCCTAACGAGTGTGTCTTGGGTAGAATAAAAACTTGATTGTAATGAACATTCTACCACTGAATTTATACATGAGTTGAAATTATTGTTTTGTCAATTCTTTTGCCTTATGACTATGTATATTCAGAAGATGGCCGACCACCAGAACCCCGACTCCAACAACGGAGCAGGAGGAAGCCGGGATGCGCCCGAGGGAGTTGTACCCCCACTGGGGTGCGACAGGCCCACGTCAGTCTGGGTCGCCTTCCGCCAACCACCCCACCTTGGCGGAAATGATGGCGAACCAGAATCATCTGATCACCGCCCTCCTCACCCAAATGCAGCACCAGCAGGCTCAGTTGGACCGTCTGCAGAATGGGGAGCCCGCCCCTCGCGCACCAGCACCCGCGGCCGCTCCGCAACTCTCCGAGTTCTTGCGCGTGCGCCCGCCCATCTTCTCGAGCACGACCAACCCGATGGAGGCCGGAGATTGGCTCCGCACCATCGAGAAGAAGCTCGACCTCCTCCCCTGCACAGACCGGGAGCGAGTGGCCTTCGCCACTCATCAGCTCCAGGGTCCCGCCGCCGAGTGGTGGGACAACTACCGTGCGTCCCAGCCTGAGGGCCACATGGTGACTTGGGCGGAGTTCACCATCGCCTTTCGTGCCGCCCACGTCCCCGCCGGTGTCATCGCGGTCAAACAGCAGGAGTTCCGCGACCTGCAACAAGGCAACCGGACTGTCATGGAGTACCTCCATGAGTTCAACCGCCTCGCCCGCTACGCACCGGAGGAAGTGCGCACCGACGCCCTCCGCCAAGCCAAGTTCCTAAGGGGACTTAAGGATGAGCTGTCCATCCAGCTCGTCGCCGCCGACTTCGCCGACTTCCAGCGGCTGGTCAATAAAGCGCTCATCCAAGAGACTGAGCAGAACAAGCTGGACCTCAAAAAGAGGAAGATGATCGCCTTCAAGCACCAGCAGGCGAACACTCAGAGGCCCCGCTTCGTCCCTCCACCTCCAGCACCCGCCTACCATCCTCGGCCCGCCTACAGGCCACCGCATGCAGCCGGTGGATCCAACGCCGGGCATCCTCGCCCCGCTCCACCAGCTCCGGCCGCTCAGCCCGCACCGGCCGCCAAAGCCCCGATCTTGAGGGATCGCCAAGGAAGGCCGGTCGTCTGCTTCAACTGCCGCAAGGAGGGGCACTACTCCCACCAGTGTCCCCACCCCAAACGGCCCCAAGGCGCGCGCCCAACCAGGCGGTGCGAGCCCGCGTAAACCACGTCAACGCGGAGGAAGCTCAGGAGGCGCCAGAAGTCGTGCTCGGTACGTTTACTGTGAATTCCGTACCGGCCTTGATATTGTTTGACTCTGGAGCGACACACTCCTTCGTCTCCGAGGATTTCGTAAAATCACATGGACTGGACGTACTTCCGCTACCCACACCCATGGTTATTACTACTCCCGGCAACAAGACCTTAGCCCGCTTATATAGCCCTAAGGTTCAGATTGAGATCCTAGGAGTATTGTTTCGAGCCGAGCCAGTTCTCATCCAATGCACCGGGCTTGATTTCATCCTAGGGATGGATTGGTTGATGAAGCATAAAGGTGTGATCAACTGTGCCAACAAATCCGTCACGGTGACCAACCCAGAAGGCGAAGTCGTTACCTTTCGTATGACCAGTCGCAAGCCGCTCAGTGCGTCCCTTCACTCTTTGGCCCTTGAAGAAGTACCCATAGTCAAGGAGTTCGCGGACGTCTTTCCTGAAGATCTACCGGGAATGCCTCCCAAGCGAGACATCGAATTCAGGATCGAGCTTGTCCCCGGCACCACTCCAATTTCCAAGCGCCCATACCGGATGGCCGCCAATGAACTAGCTGAGGTCAAAGCCAATATTGAAGACCTAGAGCAGAAAGGGTACATCCGACCGAGTACCTCACCCTGGGGTGCCCCGGTTATCTTTGCCTTAAAGAAGGACAAGACCAAAAGGATGTGCGTGGACTATAGGGCCTTGAACGATGTAACCATCAAGAACAAGTATCCTCTGCCACGGATCGACGATCTGTTCGATCAACTGAAGGGATCCTCGGTGTTCTCCAAGATTGACCTCAGGTCGGGATATCACCAATTGAGGATTAGAGAAGAGGATATACCCAAGACTGCCTTCACCTCCCGTTATGGCCTCTACGAGTATACGGTGATGTCGTTCGGACTCACGAATGCCCCGGCCTTCTTCATGAACATGATGAACAATGTATTCATGGAGTTCTTGGACAAGTTCATCGTGGTATTCATCGACGATATCCTCGTTTACTCCAAAACCAAGGAAGAACACGAGACTCACCTCCGTCTGACCCTCGGAAAGCTAAGGGAGCAGCAACTGTACGCCAAATACAGCAAATGCGAATTTTGGTCGTCTGAGGTGAAGTTCCTCGGCCATGTCATATCCGCCGGAGGAATAGCAGTAGACCCAACCACCGTTGAAGCGGTAACCAACTGGCTACAGCCAACGACCGTGACCGAGATCCGGAGTTTCCTCGGATTGGCCGGATACTATCGCCGGTTCATCGAGAATTTTTCCAAGATCGCCAAGCCAATGACCAGACTTCTGCAAAAAGAGGTGAAGTTTGATTGGACCCCCGACTGCGAAGAGAGCCTTCCAGACTCTCAAGAATAAGCTCGTGTC